>WIQG01000211.1:0-271397 GCA_014925785.1 Mycena galopus ATCC 62051 | reverse complement strand
AAGCTGCGGACATGGAAAAAATAAGAAAAGACGACTTACCGGCGAGTTTGCGGTGCGGGACGCGGCAATGGAACTCCAGTCGAGTGTGTGCCCGTTCTTGAGGCACTTGGAGTAGTCGCTCTGGCGGCGCGCCATACAGCTCGTTTCCCCGACTTTCAATTCGAGCTGCCCGTTCGCATTGTATCGGCCCTGGACGTAGAGTTCGCCGGGACCGTCGTCGGCATACGCATGGTCGAGGGCCAGCAAGGCCATTTGCTGGTCGACCGGATGTGCAAGGCGGGCTGGACGTCGACGAGATTAGATGGTACGTAAGATGTCGTGAGTCGCGTACATCGACACCAACGACGACATTGGGCTGAAGACGGGGCGGTGGGGTGGCGGGGCGGCGGGTGACGAAGACCGAAGAGCGCGCGCGCAAAAGAACTCGGAGCACCGCGACGAGCGCGGTGAGCGAGGTGGTGGAGAGAGAGAGAGGTGTGGCGGCGTGGGACGAATGAAGAGAGCAAGAGCGCGGGCGTCGAGTGCCGAAGAACTCGGAGCACCGCGACGAGCGCGGTGAGCGAGGTGGTGGAGAGAGAGAGGTGTGGGTGCGTGGGCGACGAACGAAGGGCGAAAACGGAGCGGCGGGTAGCGAAGACCGAAGAGCGCGTGCGGAACGAACTCGGAGCACCGCGACGAGCGCGGTGAGCGAGGTGGTGGAGAGAGAGAGAGGTGTGGCGGTGTGGGCGACGAATGAAGAGAGCAAGAGCGCGGGAGTCGAGTACCGCAGAACTCGGAGCACCGCGACGAGCACGGTAAGCGAGGTGGTGGAGAGAGAGAGGTGTGGACGACGAACGAAGTAGCGTGAGTCGGCGAAACGAAAACCGAAGGGGTCGGAGTACAGCGACAAGCGCGGCGAGCGAGGTGATGAAAAGAGGAGAGAGAGGTGGAGGTGGGGGGCGACGAACGAGGAGAGCAGAAACAGCGCGGGAGAGGTGAGGCTGACCCGCCTTGCTCACCCTCGAAATAAAGTCCCGACTGGGCGTCTATTATTTTTCTTCATTTTTTTTTTTGTACAAGAGGTTGATGAGGATGGCTCCCAATGGAAAGGTGGATGATTTACGTGCAGTAAGCGGGGTTCTGGTGGTGCGGAAGAGGCGGAAGGGCCAGTGTGAGATAGCCGAGCGCTGCAGGCGGCGGCGACGGAGTCGCACACGCGCACGAGAGGGATGGCGAGGTGGTCTTGGCAGGATGGTATGATGCTTCGTGCATCTTTTCCGGGGGAACCGCAGAGGGTGGGGTTACTCTGTCGAGAATTCTAATGTAACTTCACCCGGAGGGTAAAAATGCGAATTATCTTCACCGTGCCCTCCGCTGCGTTAAAAAATTGACCAGCAGCCTCGGTGATGCGTATTATCTGCCGGGAGACCCAAGATAACGATCCTGAGCGGATGTGGAGGTCCAAAAGGTGATGAGCAGATGTGCAGAAGGTACGTGAGGGTTAACCCTCTTCAGCTAGAATAGGTGTTTTGGCTCCCATTGAACCACCAGGGTTGACTAGAAATCATGCCCAAGGAAAGCGAGCCATCCATGCTCGGCGGAGCCTGGTTTTCGAAGCAGCGGGTAGCCTCGAGCGGGTGGCTCACACCACAGCAACAATGGATTCTCGCAAAGATTTCGCGTGTTACAGGGAGAACATCCCTGGAGCCTGATTCCTTGCCCGCTTGGAGCTAGAATGAGCGAAGAACACGAGCAATTCCGACCAGGCACCGAGTGATCTACACTCGGTGGCGGGTTGAAGAGAAAGAGAATTTCGCGCAAGGTGAGCGTGTCGCAGGGAGAGCTCCCAGAATCTTCACCCGCTTGAGGCTTGAACAGCTGGGTAAGGAATCCACCAGGCACCGAGCGATTCACGCTCGATGGCGGCGGGTGAGGAAGACTTTGATTGACCCTGTGACGTTGTGACATTTTGTTACTCAAAGCTGACCTGCCCCCGACTCAAACACTAGTACTGCACGCAGCCCACCGGTACCGCTCTGCTAGTCCTCGAACCGAAATATGAATTTATGGCGATGTTAAAAATATACAGCTTTTTTTGACTACGTTTTAGAATATATAAAAATTGCTATATAGAGATGTGAAATAAGCGACGGTCTTGAGACATCTAGGCAACGGGACAAAGTTTTTGAAGGATGCCAACTGAGATCCGCTCGTTAGCCTGCACGCACTCCTTGAGCATCTTTTCGAATCGCAGGTTCGCCTTCCATTCGCTGGTTCGGGCCAGTATGCCTTTCTCGCCGTACCTCTTGCCATCCTCCAATCGACGGAGCCGCCGCTGAAACCAAGCTTCGCATGCTGGCGACCACCAGCCTGGATCAAGGTTTCCCGCCTTCCACGAGTGGGGTTTCGGCCACAGGAAAGCAGCTTTGTCTGTGCGGCACCGGCGTCGCTTTTTACGCCTGGCTGCTTATAAGCAATGAGAAAATTACAGTAAACAGTCACGTACCCGTCGCGACATAGTATACACCGCAAATTAGATCAATCTCGTGCTCGGTCAGGCTCTCGTGCCAGTATGCATGGTCTGAGCGCCCATCCCACAAACATACCCCCGTCTCGAAAACCTCGGCACTTGGCCCA
This sequence comes from Mycena galopus ATCC 62051, assembly GCA_014925785.1. Lineage (NCBI taxonomy): Eukaryota > Fungi > Basidiomycota > Agaricomycetes > Agaricales > Mycenaceae > Mycena > Mycena galopus. Next base: position 268,781 of record WIQG01000211.1, on the reverse strand, counting down.
CGAAGGACGTCTTCATCGGCGACCTCAGACCTCGCTATGCGCCCGATTACGCCGCCGTAGGGTGGGGCTACGCGACCCCGGCGGGTATGAAGCAGCTGCGAATTTACCTGGGCGAGATAGGCGTGATAGTCGTGGAGACTGGGCTGGTATTTCTCTGAGCGAAAGCCAAGCCCCGAGTTCACATTGACCATTCGACGACGACGACCCGGAATCACGCCTTCGCTCTGGTGCATGAGCTCTGTTGACTCCCTGACAGCGATGCGGAAAGGGATTCCACGCAATAGAAGATTTTTTGCGATGTCCTTCACACCAGGACCCCAACCTTGACGGATGATTTCCACAACATCTGCTGCCTGCGTGAGCAGCAGAGTCTCGCTCCCAAAACCGCTGTGATCGTCGTAAAGGACATAGTAGACGTTGGTGGACTGGTCGAGATTGTTGGTGAGACTTTCTCGACGAACTACGAAGGGCCAAGGCTTGAAAAGGGGCGAACGATCTGGGTGGTGCAAGTCAAATAGCTCCTGGTCGATATCATCCGAACTTTTCGCTTCCAGGCATTGGCCAAAGAAAATCGCCATAGCCTCTACGAAAGTCGTGTTTATGGACTCCCAGCCGGCCAGGCTCGCCACGACAGACATTTCTGGTACACGCGAAGGGGCCCTTCGACTCTGACCCAGCAATAACCCAAATCGCTTGTAAAGCGCAGTATTGAAATCCCCTGCGATCGGCTGGTACATGACTTCAGCTTTCTCGTCTGGATGGGGGCCAAAATTGAGATAGATGCGTTCGAGGTCTTGTTCGGAGGCCGGTCGCACATTGATCAAGGGTAGAGGATCGTGTTCATAGTCGACGGCAGGCTTATCGAAGTTGGCTTCGAGATATCCACCGTAGTCGTCATCGTCGTCTCCAAAATCCACGTCCTGATCATCGGACCCGTCCTCTCCATCTCCGAACGCGGAGCAAAGATCCCACTCGTCGTTAAAGCTGTCGTAACGACGCTGCGAAGGGGGATAGTCTTCAAACAAGGAGTCATACTTGTTGCGACCTCCAGGACGACGAATATAGAAACCATTGTCGGTTTCCTCCTTGGTCCATACATAGACACGGGCGCCTTTCTTCCCAGGTGCTTGTCCCCGCTTGGCGTTGTCTGCACGTTGCATGCGAGTGGTTTTGTCCTGAGGAGTCTCCTTTGCTGTTTTACGATCATGTTCTCGTTCCCTTCGCGCAAAAAAAGCTTCCATACGCTCGCCGCGTTTTTGACCGCTGCCGGGCTCAACGGGAGGAAAGGCGAGAAGGATATCCTCGTCGTCGGGGGGAGGTCGAGACGGATATTTTCGCCGTCATGCGGAGTGAAAAGGTTGACCTTTGCTGGGGCGGGCCTGGGTACGGGTACAGCTTGAGATCGAGCATGCTCGAACCCACGGACATGCGGGGTGTAAAAGTCGGCTTTTGCTGCGGGGGGCGCGGGTACAGGGACTGCTTGTAATCGAACAGGCTGGAACCCGTTCTCGTTGCAGGTTAACGGGCTGAATGCACATGACCAGGTAAGGAGACCATATAGTCGATCTGGCGACTATCAGGCATCAAATTCAAGAGTTGGATGTACCGCGGGACGGCATAGGTGATACTGATAGATCGGGGGACATCACCCAAATAAAATACAGCGGAATGGGGCAGTTTGACCTGAGTATGCTGTAGATGAGCCATTCCAGGCCCGTACGCTCCGAGAAAGAGAGAACCTCGCTGCTGCGCAGATCTACGAGTGCGCCGACTCGAGGGGTCCGCCAGTCGTTCGCGACGGACATCTCAAGCGCATCTATCCACGAGGCAAGATCTGGAGCTTCTCCGCCAAGGCTGACGCCAAGGAGTTCGCTTTCCCTGTGGTTCCGCTTTGCGTTTGCTCCCCGAGGTTGTTCCCAGCGCAATGTCCACCTCTTCATCCTCTTCATGTGCCATGAACCAAGTCCCATCGAAGCGCAGCCAAGAAGGGGGAGGAACCTTTTCCTGCACCGCCAAACTGCCGAGCGCGCACTCTTTTCGGATCGGTAGTATAGACCGTAGTGGTAGCGGCCAGGAATGTGCCATGGTTCTATCTCTTGTGGGAAGGGCTTAGAAGTAAGCGACGGCAGCTCTCGTCCGACACTGCGTAAGCAGTCCTCGAAACTCTTCCACGAATCAACAATGCCGCGGTCCAGGGACCACATATTATCCTGCGGGAAGTGGACGATGGGTAGGTTGTCGAACGTATAGTCGAGGAGCTAAGCAGTGGGCCGTGCCAGGGATTGTACTGCGGAATGAAGACATGGTATGGCATACGGGGGGTTATATACGTGGGTCTACGAAAGTCGGGATTGAAGTCCTGCGGCGTCATGCACTGAGCCTCCTTCGGAGTGGGAGTGCTGAGGACAATGCTACGCCAGCCCTTGTACACGGAAAATATTTGTTCTCCAGCGCGGTAATGACCAGTCAGCACGGAGGTGGGCTAGAAAAAAAGACAAAAATGTCAGTATTACCACCAATTATCGAATGAAGAAGGCATACCGGAACGGTGGGACAGCTGGGCTCAGCTCTCGAAAAAGTGGCGCTGGAAGTCGCCATCTGTGTCAGACTCTGAGTGAGCTACTGGTGGGCCGACATCGCTTGCATGACGAACCACGCGTCCTGATTGCATTAACGAGTGTAAGAGTGCGTTGGGGCAGAGTGCGTTGGGGCAGAGTGCGTTGGGGCGAGGTTCTTGAGGTCTATGAGTGGTGCAAGCGTTTCCCGAAGATTCTACTTCGGGGTCGCTGAAGGGTGTTTGCGGGTAGTTATGAAGTGAAAGAGCGCGAAGCGTGTCCCGAAGATTCTACTTCGAGGTCGCTGGAGGGTCTTTGCGAGTCCCGAAGATTGTACTTCGAGGTCGCTGAAGGGTCTTTGTGGGTCACAGTGTTTTAGTGACCCTCTTCCCAAATTGGGCGCTACCATCAAACCCTCTTTTGGAACCTCCTCCTGGTGCTAGTCGCCAGGCTGAGGGAGAAGGTCTTCTCGTGTCTGGCTGAGGCGGGTCCTCCTCCCTGCCGCATGTCGCCAGGCTCAGGCGGCTCCCAGAAACTCAGAGTCTCAGTCGCGATCGACATTATAGCCAACATAAATCATATTCTCGAAGCGTGTACACATATAAACGACGCTCTAGTACCTTGCTCTGCCTTTCCCCTTGGCCTTGTGAAAAGTCATCGACGCAATCTCCAACACCTTGAACTCTTCGCTCGAAATCTCGAGAGTAGCTTCAATGTCGTCGTCGAATATCTTCTCGCCCGCCAGCCAATCTTCGCTATACAGCGAGCGCGGGAGTTGGCGGGGTGCACCTTCGGTGGTCGATTTCCCCGGGACTCGCACCCGAGTGCGGTGAGCGGTCGACTTCAGCTTCAGGTTCGCGCCTGCCTCGTCAACCCATTCCATGTATTTCCGGATTTTCTCGTTCCGCCATGGGCTTACCAAGACCTTATGCACCTGGACGAGCGCTCGTTCAACTCCAACTACCATCTCATGCTCGGAGACCTCCTCTGAAGACATGCCGTCTTTCTGAAGATGTCCCAACAGTTGCTGGAGGAAGCGCCATGCAACCAGGTTGGTGGGCTGGGTATTGTCGCCGTCGCCGTCGCCGTCGCGTTGTTCGACCCAGAGGTACCAAGGAAGTTCGACCCAGAGATACCAAGGAATGCCTGCTTCCTCTCGATTTCGATTTCGATATGAATCATCTTCTCGATGATCGCCTCCCTGGATTTGTATTTCTGCGATGTCATTAATATTAGCGTCTCGATCCCTCTCCATAACAGTCGACTTACGGTCGCTTTGCGCTTCTTCCAGGAGACTTGATCAAGGCGCCTTTCATCCCAAGTAGTCAAACGAGCGCAGGCGTCTCCGAGGGTTTCTCCTGGGAGGGGCTGGGCGCGCTTCCACTCCGCCTGGTAGCCGGTGATGGTGGTCCGAAATAGCGAGACGATGTAATTTCCCTGGACCTTGGGAACACCCCAGTGGTGATGGTCTGCGTTTTGCCTTTCTTGAAGGGCTGCGCTCCATTTCAGCAGGAGTTTGTTATTCCACGTGCAGTTCAGGAAACCAGATCCGAAGTACAGTTTGGAGTTTGCCTCTGGAATCAAATTGCCTTCGTCGCATTGCTCCTTCTGGTCGTCGGTGGCTGGCTCGTAGTCCCTATAGTCCTTCGCCTGGTTACACCCCGTTGTCACCACCAAAAACTCCCTTGCCAGTGCCTGAAGCCCGTCAGCCACTTGCATGGGGTGTAAAATATAAATGCACCGACCTGCCATCTCTCGATTTGCTCTTTCGTGAGCTGCTCCGTCGTATTCTTCTTGGCGGTGGTGTATTTGTTTTCCTTCTTTCTCCGAACTGTTCGAGTCACGGTCATGTCCTTGATGCCGTGCTGCTGGAAGAGTTTTTGGACAATGGGCGCCAACTTCTCCTCCAGGCGAGGGTCGTTCCAATCGATGGGCAGGGACTGCGAGGGATTCGTCTGCGAAGTCGCCGACGTGGACCCGGACGACGCGGCTGCGTTAGGCTCGGCAGTGTCTGGGTCGATAGCCATAGGCTCGGCAGTGTCTGTCTCGACAATGAAATTGGGCAGGCGGTGGCTTACGGCGTTCGCGGTCGCTTGTAAATTACGCTGCTTCCGTACGCCGTCCGAGACGACCTTGGGCACCAGTTCGGGCGGCTGGATAGGAAAATTTCGATCAATATTAGGGCGGGGAGGGCCGTAAATGGTCTGTCGTGCGGCGAACGCTGCCATTCTAGCCTCGAGGTCGGCCTTGCAAGTCGGTGAGTGCCGTGTATCATCGGTTCAGAGAAGTGAATCTCACCTTGTTCTTCGCTGCTCCTTCCTCCAGCTCTTTCTTTCTCTTCTCAGCCTCCGCCTCCAGCTCTTGCTTTCTCTTCTCAGCCTCCGCCTCCTGCTCTTGCTTTCGCTTCTCAGCCTCCGCCTCCAGCTCTTGCTTTCGCTTCTCAGTCTCCGCCTCCAGCTCTTGCTTTCGCTTCTCAGCCTCCGCCTCCAGCTCTGCCTTTCTCTTCTCAGCCTCCGCTTCTAACTCCCGTTCCTGGAGCCATGTCAAAACCGTACTCTCGGGATTAACCAGCGCCCGCTTACCCTGTCAGCTACTGAGTGGTGCCACTCTTCATTAGAATCGTCAATCTACATCATGGATGTTCAGTGGGGTTTCTGAAAAAGACATCGAATCCTCACAAGAGTTTTCCACTCGTTCTTCATCTGTTGTCGCTCGTCCTGCACTTGTTGCCACTGCTCCTTCATCTGTTGCTGGTGTAAGGTCATCTCTATCCGTAGCTTCTCTAACTCTTCGTTCTTTCTCTGTAACTCTTGCTCCTTCTGGTGGAGTTTCTTGCGTTGTTCTTTGGCTTCCATCTGGGCTGCGACTTTCTGATCGAGGGCCTGAAGGAAAATTAATTGGACGAAAACCACCAACTTTTCGAACTCACAAAGTTGACGGCTCTTTCGCTGCCAGCTGCGGGTGCGGGGCGTTCGAGGGTCCTTCTTTTTGAACTGCTCTCCTGCACGTCCCGAGGGCGCGAGATTTTCGCGACGGGTACAACAGCAAGAGTCTCTTGGGCGGGGCCTGGCACAGTGGGAGTCCCTTGCGCGGCTGAAGCGCCTGGTACGACGGCGGGTGCGTTCTGGATGACACTGGGTACAACAGCTGCCGTGTTGGGAGTCTCTTGCACGGGGAAAGCGCCTGGTACCACGGCGTCAGCGTCCGCGTCTTGCACGTTTGGTACGCCGGGTATGGTCGACACGGCGACTGCGTCCATGTCGGTGTCCTCGTCCATATCCGGTATGTCGTCGATATTCGGTATGTCGGTGTCCTCGTTGATGTTCGGTTGCGCGCCGGGTACGGTCGACACGGCGACTGCGTCCATGTTGGTGTCCTCGTCGATGTTCGGGTGAAAATCATAAAGCGCTTGCATCGTTTCGAGAGCGTCTGCGCTCTCCTCGTCGAGCATGGGGACATCGGGTTCGGGGTCGTCAGCCATGTAGTCGTTCGCGGTTCAGAGGGTAGTTGGGATTCTGTGACGAGGCGCTCTACGCTTCGTACAGTGGGATGGTTTATAAGTTGGGAGAAGATGGTGGGCGAAAGCAGGAGGTGGTGGAAAAATTGATGTGACTTTATACCGCTCATTCCTTTGTCCCTTTGTTCGTCGCGGGTAGCCTGCCGGAGCTTTTGTATGCGGATGTACAGAGGTTTTCCCGGCTCCCAAAAAATTACATTCACATCATGTACAGCGTGCGTCAGTCAGGGGGCCTCGTCGGGGGCAGTTTTGAGTTAGGGAGCCAAAGAAAAATTGATTGATACGGAGGCAGAAAACATGAAGGAGAGCGTCAAGAAAATCATGTACATGAAGTAGCGAAGTAGTGGGGAAGGAGACGTCAGGGAAGAGCGAAAAATCATCGAGTGGGACAAGGTCGATGCATTAATAGAACGCAAGGTCTCTATGGACAACAGCACCCTTCTTGGGAAGATAACCAGACTTCTGGAATCTCTTTATGAACGGACAGAGACTAGTTGAAGAAGTCAGGGATGTTGGGTGCTTGATTGCGAACGAGGACGTACCGAGTGAAAAGGTAGTCAACGATTGGCTTGTCGCGACGCGCGTTCGCCTTGGCAGTGCGCCCCATGTTGAGGACGCGGTCGAGGTTGTCCGGAGACACCCGCATAAATATGATGTCGCCCTTGAGGGCAGGAGCGCAGAGGTTGGCGGCGAGCACGATTCCTCTTTTGAGGTAGACCTGGTAGTGATCCTCGCGGTCGCCGTGGTAGAGGGTAACGTGAAAGTCGTGAATGTAGGGTTGGGCTTTGTGCTCCTGGAACAGCGACTCGACCAAAGGGTAGCGACGCGCTTTCTTGTGATGGGATGAGAAGGTGGTAGCCGTCGATGTGAACGACCCTGTGTCGCGCCTTGTGGAGTACAGGCGAACATAGACCCCTTTGAATAAGGCCTGCGCACGCGCATATGTCAAAGACGGACAGACAAATGGCAGTGAATTCTCACCCTGGGACCCGGGACGAAGTGTTTGCGAGTAGAAGGCATTGTCGGGGGCGCGACGAAAGAAGAGGAAGTGATAATTGAGAGGGTGGCGCAGCGAGGATACTAAAGCAAAGAAGAAAAGTGTGAGCAATCGTGACAGGAATGAGGTTCATATATTGGGAGAGGACAAAGACTTACCGCCTATCTAATCTCCCTTTGAATTCAGATCTCCCATTGACGCCAAAAGATTCCGGAGCGACACCAGGCACAAACTCGTGGACCTTCGAGAGAGAGAGAGACCGCCATTCTACATCGCCCAGCGATCTACATTGGGCACGTATGTGGCGAAAAGACAGAGACAGGTAGAGAGACCGCCGTTGCACGTCGCCCAGCGATCTACGCTGGGCACGTATGTGGCGGAAGAGACAGGCATGGCCCGATTGGGAGAGAGAGAGACCACCGTTGAACGTCGCCCAGCGATCTACGCTGGGCACGTATGTGGAAAGAGACAGGCATGGCCCGATTAGGAAGCAGTGGATGTCGGGAATAAGCGGGGTTATCGGTCGACGGTAGAGCCCTCTCTCAAAGATGCTCAGGATTGGTGAAAAATGAGGAGCAGAATGAAGAGCGTATTATTGAAGACTGAAGTAAATTACATTCAAGTACAACACTAAACCGGATGCATGAAATACGAGAAAGAAAAACTACGCCGAGGAACGCGAGGGACCGGCAATAGGAGTACTGGATCTACGACGGGTCGTTTTGGGAGGTCGATTCCCACTGACCATCGCAATGACCTTCTTGTTGGACTTGTTGGTAGCGTTCCGCGCCGAGTTGTGAAGTTTGACCTGTAAACAGACAGATATGGGCCAGTTTTGGGGACAGCGCTCGAGCCAGACGAAATCTTTCGACATCTGCAATCAGTTAGAAAGGAATTGACGGGGCAATTAGGGCTACTCACGGCGTCATGAACTGCTTTCATGTCGGCTTTATCCTGGTACACAAGGGCCACGGAAGAATCCAAATGGATCGTGGTGAGCTGATCAAGACGGTCCTGGTAAACAGTGAGCGACTAGATTTATCGAAATGTGGATAACACTCACTCTAAAACGCGTGTACTCCTGTTCACGACCTTGCTGGTCGATCTCGGGATAGGCTAGGGCGAAGATGGCCACCACATGAGAGACGCCCGCATGCGGGGGTCTCTTGATGATGTCGGCGCCTTCATAATCGTAATCCGTCAAGGGGCTTTCAGGAGTGGGTGAACGGGTGGGAGCGGGTGCGTGGGCAGGAGTGGCTGCGCGGGCAGGAGTGGGCGCGGGCAGGCGGGTAGCGGGTACAGGTCGGGCGGGTGCGCGAGTCGGCGTGGGTCCGTTAGCAAGCGGAGGGCTGTCGAGGGCAGGACCGCTCGAGGTGGTAGGGGTGCTGACGTCGTTAATGCTGGGAAGCGAAGGGAAGCTGCTCAAAGCGAGGGGTGTAGGGTAACGTGGAAGATAGAAAGGCGTCTGTGCAAGTGGGAGTAGCACAGGCTCAGGCACACGCTGAAGCGAGCAAACAGCGGACACGGTAGGAGCATTTATTGGGGGAGCCATGAAGCGGGTAGGAGAATGAAGAAGCGGGTAGGAGGTGGAAGGCAAGGGTGTGGGTTCATATAATCGAAATGAGATAACGGCCTTTGTTTTCCTAATTAGGAAATACAGCAAAGCGCTTTGTCGCTTTGTCCAAGCGGGTATTATAAGAGCCTCGTCTTTAATCCCACCAATTCATATCGCTTCCCCATCTCAATGTCGTACTTTCGCCTCCCCTACCGTCGCCAGCGCGGCGTGGACAGTCACAGTGGCAGCATTCTCGCGCTCGCCGTTACGAAGGATGGCAAAACGCTTGCCACTGGAGGTGCGCCTTTGTCGCCACGACTGATGGATGTAGCTTCAACCCTGTTGTAGGCTCTCAGGGCACCCGCCTTTTCGATATGGGTGAGATGTCCGAAATCAAGCGGCCGAGCAGCGCGGGTAGCCGTGGCCACACCGTGTCTTTACTCTGGGCCCAACAAACCGAAGAGCCCCACGACGTCTTGTATTCCGGCACCCAGAACGGATACTTCGTCTGCTGGCGTCAAGACAAGGAGTCGAAAGCTTTTGAAGAGACTTTCGCGACCCAGATCACTCACGCCGGCGAGATTACGGGTCTGGGTTTCGACTCCACCAACAACCGGCTTTGCCTGTGCAGTCGGACCGACATAGTGCAGTCTTGGGCGATTTCGAAGGACGCCATCACCGGCTTGTGGAGGGCGACAAACATTTTTAGCCAAAAGTACAGCAACTTCGTCCCCCGTTCCATCACGTTCGCCGCTTTCGACAACAGCAGCGACCGAGACATTCTCGTCTTTGGATCGGGTCATAATGGCCCGGTGTAAGTCGGCGGCTTCACTGCAGGAATTTCGCTGATTGCAGACTGCCCAGTTATACCCTCCGCGGCGCATCGGGCGAAATGAAGTCGACGTGGGGCGTTCAATCGTATATGTGGGTGGTACGAATTGAATTGGAAATCGTGCTAATTTACACTTTCAGCGGCGGTATTGCCGTGAACTGGAGCGAGGGTGTTTTCTGCGTCAGCGATCCCTACAATGGCCCCGCCCTCTTCCGATACGCGAACCGAACCAGAACCAATTCGTTTGAAGTACCTCGGGAGCGCCAAGGCGGGCCATGCGCCAGCGACGTTTGCTTTGGGGAGAAGGGCTCGATCATCGTCACTGGGAGCGACCACGGCAAGATCTACATTTTCGACGTCCGTTCGGGGGACACCGTCCAGGAGCTTGAGACGAGTCGGGCGAAGCGGGTTAAAGCAGTAACGGTAGGCGGTCCTTCAAATCGAGATGACCGAGGGCTGATTGTCACTGCTTCAGACGGCTGAAATCGGCGGGGAATCCGCGATCATTGCCGCACACTCGTATAACGACGAGGGCTTCCAGCAGATTTTCGTTTGGAAGCGAGGTCGGAGCCCCATCGCATGGGAGACTGTGGTGACGTTTTTGCAGGCGCTGGTGTTGTTGGGATTCGTGGTTTTCGTGTACCAGAATGTGGGGGGAAAATTCTGGGGGAAGTCCCAGACGCCCTGGGCGGGGAAGCCGGTGGATAGCCTGTAGATATTGGTAGATTGGTAAATGGCTCGAATGGATTGAATTATTGTGGTCTTCATTTCGTGTCCTGGCGCCACGAATCCCGCGACTTGCGCCGGAAGATGGCGGCAGGCACCTGAGGGAAACACCAGGGCCATGCTGGCGCGTGGGCCTCACGAATCCGGTGACTTGCACCGGAGGCGTGAGGGTCAAGAACAAGTCCTACAGCTGATGGATCACGGGGTCAATCCCAAATTGGGATCACCGACTCGTGAGTCCAAGTCACTCTTGCTCTTGACCACCATCGGTACTCAGCGTACAATCGCTGAGAAACCGATTGCGATACAGTCCATGGAACCCGAGCATCACCAATGCAGCTGTGAACTGCCACCCCACCCACATCTCATCATCCACCATGAGTGGGCTGTCCATGCGGCAGAGTGGAAAGCCAATGCCGCCACCGATGCCGCCGCCACTACTGCCGCCGCTGACTCTGCCGCCGCTGACTCTGCCGCCGCTCCTGCTTCCGTCGGCGTTGCCGAAGATGATATCGCAAATCCCACTAATACCAGCGAATTCCAAATCCGTTGGAAAGATCTATTGCGGGTGCCCTACTACGATACAATTCCCTTAGTGGCTGATCCCATGCCCCACGCACTCGACGACGAAGACTACCCCATGCCCGCACTCGAAGGCTATTATAACTTCGCGGATTACTGCCCAAAAGCTAACGCGCGGCGCGCGCGGCGGCGGCGAAAGGGGTTTAGAATGCAGCATTGATATGGATGCGGGGTATTTATCGGTTTAGATTGCAGAAATCGGTGGGGAAGCGTCAAGTCTGGGAAGAGTTGGTTGGTAGTTTGTACCTACGCAGGAAATTTGATAAATATGGTGCTTTGGCCACTTCAATTGACAGTTCCATGAGTCCGGCGATTTGCACCAGAGGATGGCTGCAGTTCAGCTGGAGTGAGCGTCAAATAAGCGCCAAATGACAAATCGAAATGACAAAGTGGCCAAATTACCAAATTGGGGGACAAGGACTTGTCTCAAACCGCCACAGGTCGGTGATCGGTACCCGGTGTACAATCACCGGGTAACTGACAGAACCCTCCTGGTTTCCCTCTTGTCGAGTCTCAATAGTCGGTGCCCGGCGTACAATCGCAGGGTGTACCGACCGCGAGATAATATCGTACTCGGACTCGGTGCTCGGACTCGGTGCTTGGTGTAAATCACAGAGCTCACCGATCGCGAGATAGTCCCGCAGCGTCCCCCACCATGGCACCCGCGTACCGCGATTGCACTTGCGACCTCCGGCTCCATCCCCATCGTGTTAAACAAAATGAATGGGCCGCCCATCGGGCAGAGTGGGAAGCCAAGAAGGCTGCTGAGGCTGCCGCCCACGCCACCGAAGAACACATCCACGATCCCGCCGTGCTCAATTCCCTCGCCGATTCCATTTCCCATATGCTTCTCTCCGACGGCACCGCTGAAGGCGATGACACCCCCAATGACGGAGCTCAACTCACGAAGGAGATGATGAAGAGTTTGGAAGCCCTCATCGCGGAGCGCACCACCAAAGCAAAGCAGCCCACCAAGCAGAGGCAAAACGACGCGCTATTGAAAAAGATCTTGGCCCGAGTCGTTTCGGCCACGGAATCCGTCCAGAAATCGACAAGCGCGTCTGAGGAAGAACGGCGCCAGATCGCAAAGGTCGCATGGGATGACGCTTTAGTAGTTGCGGCGTCCTTACAACGTCTCAACGAATCCACTGAGAAATCGTACGTCGCGACCCAGCTGCAAAAGCTCGAGCGACTGGTGAAGGACCTGAAGGCTACCCTCCCAGAGGACAAGGACCCTCTGTTTTATGATTCAGGTAAACACTTGCATTGCCTGTCCTACTGTTCACTGATATCTATTCTGCAGCGTATACCATGGTGAACCCTGTCGAGCATCTCGATATCATTGCGCAGGTCATGATCCTACTGGGACTCGTCTGCCACGTTCTTCTCCAAATGGGCACAGATTCGGTGAATTTCATTCTCGGCGCCGCAACGCTCCTGGTGCAGGCTGCGATGGCCTTGAATCCCCACAAGAATGAGGACGGAACGCTCTCGTTTGATGCCGTGCAGGAGCAAATACTCGGGGAGATGCCCACTAGCTTACATGTCGCAATGTCGCGGCTCAATTTAGACGGCAAAACCGTCATGTACGCAGCATGTCCTTCGTGTAATCATATCCATGCCCCCACTCTTTCTGCAACCAAAACCCCTAATTGGCCCGAGAAGTGCGAGAATGTAATCGTCGGGAAAGACGGTCGCTCCCCATGCGGTGCGGCGCTCTTGAAAAGCGGCAAAGCCTCGTCGCATCCCATAAAGCCTTTCCTTGCCCCCTGCTTCCTCGATTATGTCGCTCGAATCCTGTCCGATCCCGAGAATGAGCGTATGATGGATGATGTATGTGACGAAGCGGTCGAAATAGAGCGTTCGGATGAGGACTTCGTTCCTGGCGTGTTTCAAGCCGATTTTTTGCACTCGTTCAAAGATCGCGATGGCTTCGGCCTATTTATCAAACGCAGTGGAAAGCGGATGCGACTGATCTTCTCTATCGGCATGGATTTTTTCCCGCCCACCGGCAGCAGGAAGCGGTCCAATTCCAATTCGATTGGGGTAATCAAGGTCTCCTGTCTCAATCTTCATTTTACCGTCCGCGACAAGCCCCAGAATGTTTATGTTAGCGTACTTCCGGGACCGACCTCACCGCACAAGCACGAAATAAATCCATATCTACGCCCGATCATCGACGTCGCCGTAGAGGGTTGGAATCGAGGTATCCATTTCTCGTCCACTGGCACTGAGCCAGAAACCGGACGGGTTGTCGATATCGCCTTCGTTCTATCCGCGAACGACCTACCGGCTGCGCGTGCACTAGCTGGTGCCGCCGGTCATGGTGCACACATTTACTGCACTTGTTGTAAGTGTAGAGGACGCAGCACTGTCTATAGGACCGATTGGGAGAACTGGGAGAGGAGGGACAAGGACGAGGACCGCCGTCATGCCGAGCAATGGCGGGATGCGAACACCCAAAAGGAACGCGATGACCTCTACCAGGCACACGGAGTCCGTTGGTCCGAAATGTGGCGGCTGCCGTACTGGGACCCAACTCGCATGCTCGTCGTTGACCCCATGCACTGCATGCTCGAAGGCTTAGTTCACCATCATTGTCGTCGTGTTCTCAAACTCAATCTCGCGGATGCACAGAAAAAAATCAAATCCGCGCCAGCTTATGCATACGAGTTCCCCTCTGTCGACACCGTCGTTGAAGGCTGCGCACTGAACGAGCGTCAGGCAAAAAGCGTCGAAATCATTTACAAGCATCTTGTGTACCAGCTCGCTGGCAGTGAGGCCGGCGGCAATGCAGACGAGGTCGATAGTGACGATGAGATGATGGACGAAGACGCCAACGACCATAACGACGACGCGTCCGATGGGGATGAGTCCGATGACAATGATGCCAGTGCCAAGGTCAAAGTCAAAGCCACCGAGGACGACGAGGACGAATATACTCCAGAAATCTTGCACAAAAAGCTCCAGAGTCAGCACAAGCCATCGCTGATCTGGGTATGCTCCACATTGCAGATACCGGCCGTTGTCCCCTCGGTTTTGCCCCCGAAACGCCCCCGCAATTATAAGAACAAACCTGCCAAAGCCCCAAGGGTTAGAAAGCAATTGGATCCCACCCCGGCGGAACCTCTCACGAGGCAAAAGTACCTAGCCTCGCACAGCAAAGCCGAGCTGGCCCAGCTTCTCGTGGATTGGGTGAGTCTTGCTTATTCTATATGGCTTATCGAAACTCACCTTGATTTTTCCGACTAGCGGCTGAATCGACCCTGGCGGGCAGAAACCGAGATTTCAATTCCGTCGAAGCCGATTGATGAGACAAGCCTCCGGTTCGTGCAAAACGTTATTGCGAACACGACCACCCCAGCCTGGGTCAATCACGTCCCCAAAAATTACGGGGAAAAGGGTGCAGGGTCCATGAAGGCCGACGAATGGCATCTACTGGCGACCATCTATCTGCCCATTGCGCTGATACTTTTGTGGGGAGAACAGTCGGGCGTAAAGGCAGACCTTCTTACGCACAGCATGGCGATGTTCCAGGCCACTACCATCCTCTGTCGCTTCATTTCGACGCGAGAACGCGCCTCGACGTTCCGGGGCTACATCAAGGAATGGGTGGACAATCTGTACTCGCTTTTCCCCCATACCAAAGTCGGAAGAAAGAGGACCAACGTCCATATGGCTTTTCACCTATACGACTTCCTCCTTCTTTTTGGACCGGTCTTGTCGTGGTGGTGCTTCCCTCTGGAACGACTTATCGGTATTTTGCAGCAGTTCAATAGCAATGGCCACATCGGAGGTGGGTAATCCTATCAACTACACTGATCGAGCTCTGACTTTGATTATATTTTAGGTGAACAAGAAGCTACCATCGTCAAGACTTGGATGCGCGGTGCTAATCTCCGACGGTGGCTCGATCGCAGTGACTGCCCCGAGCTCCTCCGCCAGTTCCATCGTTTATATTCCATCCATGTCGCGAACAAAACGGATCCTCGAGACCCAGAGACGAAGTACTCAAGCAGAATGGAGCGAGCGCACTTCAACTATGAAGGGATGCACTTTTCCCGGGCGTCCACGCATCTGGGAAATAGCCTTGTCTCGTTCGATTTCAATGGAGCCACCAGGTTCGGGAGCATCGAGAAGATACAGGTCACCGAAATGCAGAATGTGCAGTTCGTCGTTCGGTCCCAACAACCTCTCCCTCCTGGCGTTAGTGATCCCTTCAAACGTTTTATCAACTTCCCTGCTCGGCTCTGCTCAGCCAAAATGGCGAGCGACACTGTCCTGATCGAGCCTAAACAAGTCATGGGCCATTACGCTCGCTACATCTGGAAGAAGGAATTCGCGGTCGTTTTGGAATTGTCAAGGGTATGGATTTTAATGCCTCTGGTCATTCGTTACTGATGCTATTCCGTAGGGTTGACTCGTCTGTAATTTTCCTCGTCGATAATCATGCTTCTCTTACAATTGTCTCAAGTATATGTAATATATAGAATATGAATATTTATATGCATTGAAATCGACGATGCGTGCGCATGGATCCGTCCGCCACAATTTATAAGTCGCTACTGGATTGTACTATGTGCAGTTTTCGAGTCGGGGAGCAGGTGAGCCTTGAGTGACGAAATGTCACAAGGTCACAGGGTCTTCCTCACCCGCCGCCATCGAGCGTGAATCGCTCGTTGCCTGGTGGATTCCTGACGCAGCTGTTCAAGCAAGCATCAAGAGAGTGCAGATTCAGGGAGCTTTCCCTGCGGCACGCTCACCCTTCGCAAAATTCTCTTTCTCTTTACCCGCCGCCACCGAGTGTAGATCACTCGGTGCCTGGTCGGAATTGCTCTGCTCTTAGCTCGTTCAAGCTTCAAGCGGGCAAGGATCTGGGCCTCAGGGAATGTTGTTCCTGTAACCCGCGAAATCTTTGCGAGAATCCGTTGTTGCTGTGGTGTGAGCCACCCGCTCGAGGCTACCCGCTGCTTCGAAAACCAGGCTCCGCCGAGCATGGATGGCTCGTTTTCCTTGGCCATGATTTCTAGTCAACCCTGGTGGTTCAATGGGAGCCAAAACACCCATTCTAGCTGAAGAGGGTTAACCCTCACGTACCTTCGGCACATCTGCTCATCACCTTTTGGACCTCCACATCCGCTCAGGATCGTTATCTTGGGTCTCCCGGCAGATAATATCTACCACTAAGGCTGCTGGGCGAATTTCTAACGCAGCGGAGAGCTCAATAAATATGATTCGCATTTTTACCCTCCGGGTGAAATTATACTAGAAGTCTTGACAGAGTGACCCCACCCTCTGCGGCTCCCCCGGAAAAGCTGCATGGAGCATCATACCAGGCTACCCCGTCCATCCCGCCATCCCTCTCGTGTACGTGTGCGACTCCGTCGCCGCCGCCGGCAGCGCTCGGCTATCTCACAGTGGCTTGTACCAATTCCGGACCACCAGAACCCTGCCTCGTCTTCGCACTCAACGTGAATTCCTCGCCTCTCCTCTCGGGCCATCAACCTCCCGTACAAAAAATTAAAATGAAGGAAAATAATAAATAGCAAGTCGGGACTGAGCTTTATTTCGAGGGCGCAAGGCGGGCCTCGCTCGCCGCGCTCATCGCTGTGCTCCCAGTACTTCGGATTTCATCACTCGTCGACCCCGCGCGGTTGCTACCTCGTTCGTCGCACACACACCCGCCTTGCTCTCTCTCTCTTCCACCTCGCTCACCGCGCTCGTCGCGGTGCTCCGAGTTCTCCTCGCTCTTCTTCGTTGCCCACGCAGTCCACCCCTCGCACAACTCTCTCTCTCTACCACCTCGCTCACCGCGCTCGTCGCGGTGCTCCGAGGTCTTTCGTCTTCGCTCCTCTGTGTCGTCCACGCAGACTCTCTCTCCACTACCACCACCTCGCTCACCGCGCCTGTCGCGGTGCTCCGAGTTCGTTCGCGCGCACTCCGCCCCGCCGCCCGCCGCCCGCCGCCCGCCGCCCGCCGCCCGCCGCACTCCGCCCCGCTCGATGTCGTCGTTGGCGTCGATGTACGCGACTCACGCACGGCCTTTCGTACCATCTAACTTCGTCGACGTGCAGCCGCCGCCTTGCCAATCTGGTCGACCAGCAAATGGCCTTGCTGGCCCACGACCACCCGTATGCCGACGACGGTCCCGGTGAGCTCTACGTCGAGGGCCGATACAATGCGGACGGCCTGCTCGAACTCAAAGTCGGGGAAACGAGCGACATGGCGCGCCGCCGGAACGACTACTGCAAGTGCCTCAAGAACGGGCACACACTCCACTGGGAATTCCACTGCCACGTCCCGCACCGCAAGCTCGCCGGTAAGTCGACTTTTCTTATTTTTTCACGTTCGCGCCTCATGCTGTTCCAGAGTGCCTCGTCCACTTATCCTTCCGCGCCTTGGGAGGCGTTCAAGTTCGTTATTCCTGCCCGGGATGTCGCGTCCGCCACCGCGAGTTCTACTCGCTCGAGAACATTGGCGACCTCGAAGCCGTCGTGCGCGTCCTCGAATTCTGGATCGTCGCACTCGGCGGCACCTTTGAACAGTAAGCTTTTCCTTTCTCATTGTACTTTTATCTCAACGTTACACAGTGTTGATTTCTAGTCTTTGATTTCTCGTCTGTACCGTCTGAATGTAGTGTAAATACGTGTATCGACTAGCTTTTCTTGGCTATATTGCAATCTGTTGTACATTTATCCAGCGTGATCCAAAATAAAGTCGAAAAGTCCAGCGCGCGAGGGTACACCCTCGGGTGTAACGCGAGGTGCACCTCAGGGGGTACCCCAGGGTCTCTCTGAAACTGGTAGGTTCAGGGCATCTTTCTTACCTTGCTGATATCAGCTCTTTCAGGTTGCCCGAAATTTTGTCTGATACTAGTTTCTTCAAGATCGCTTTCAAGACATCAAGATTCTTAGCCTTTCATCGGATCGGAAACCGCCGCCGATAGTAGATCTTTCGGCGCCGGTTTTGTCATCTCTGAAACTCCAGGTTTCATGATACCTGAAAGCGCCACTGATACTGGCGCCTTCGGCGCCTCTTTCTTTGTGCATGACATCGGTCGTTTCGGGATATCGGAAAGCGGCCCCGAAAGTAGATCTTTCGGCCCAGCTCCCTTTGTGGATCAAACGCGCGCTTTCATTGGTCTCGAAAGGGACCGTGACAGCGACGGTTTGTGGTGGGCTTTCATGGAGGAAAGAAACTTGCTTTCCTTGTGACATTGAAAGCATTTTTGAAACAAGGTGGATCATTTTTAGTTTATATTGCACATAATTTTGTAGTTTAACGTAGGAATAAAACTGAAATTGATACTATCAGAATCACGGTCGGTTTTCATCCTACCGCAAACATTTCTATTTTCGGTGTGAGGAGACGCAATTCACCCAGCAATTTCCGGGTCACGTGCGTCGGGCCGTCGCTTAACACGTTCATTGTACGCCTAGAATGGTAGTGGAATGTTCTCGTTACGTACCGCCTTCCTCACACCTCATCCTTCACCATATACTATGCCTGCTACCAACATTGATGCGCCTCCATCCTTCCAATACATGTTCCACGCAGCTGTCGTGCCAGCGGGTGTGGTGGACGTCCTTCATCGTCGAGATGCAAAAGAGCAGCTGAGAACGGCGAGCTTGAAGGTGGCAGGGGCAGAAGGGATGCCGCGCATGGCGATGACATTGTTGTGCAGCAGGGGCAGGGTTGGCGCGGGTTCGGGATTGGTTAGCAAGCAGTGTTGGGAATGCGGTAGGAAGCGAGACGCGGGGATCTCGTGTCCAGTCCGTTCGTCGTCACGGTGAGCAGTGTGCAAAGAGCAACATTGCATCTGCTTGTAGAAATTCTTGGATAATTTATTATTGTGTTGCTACTTGCTCCATCCCAAAGTATAGTGACTCCAATGTACTGTACACACTTGTTGAGGGGCGTGGGCTGGGACAATGCGAAAGAGACAAAGGAAAGTTAGCCGACGATCCGGGAGGTCACATGACCCGGAAATTGCTGGGTGAATAGTGTTTAGTTGTTCATCACCTATCACGGCCGGCGGGATCCTGTATGTCTCTTTCTCCCTCGAGTTCCCCCTTCCTTTTTTCTACATTCGCCAATTCCTGACTCGTCCCACTCGCGCAGCTCATCTCGTCAACGAACTCCAAATGTGTCTACGACCTCATCTCGGACAGTCTCTCCCTCGCCCCCGCACCCGCGCCGGATGGGATGGACGCCTTCTATCGTCTTTTCCTCGTGCCCGGCATGGGACACTGCTTCGGCGGACTGGGGCCTACTTCATTTGGCCAAGGCCTTATCCCGGGCACAAACATCGTCAATGACACGGCGCATAATATCCTGCTGGCTCTCGTCGATTGGGTGGAGGGCGGGGATGCAGCGGCGCCGGAGACGATTACCGGGTCGGTATCTCTTGCCGCTGGAGATGAGGTGGATGTAGTCGATCCTCCGGAGCGGACATTCTGTCGATATCCGATTGAGAGTGTGTGGAATGGGACTGCATTTGTGTGCTAGGTTCACAGTATGGTGGAGATTCGTAGCCTTATTCCGAAGTTGAAATGAATGATTATTTATCGGCGATTTATCGCCAACAGTTCTGAAGCCACAGTGCACTAGACATTGAGTCGTTGTTCAGGATACAATTGTAACGTGCTCATTCTGTGGGATTCTCGAGATCATGCAGTCTGTCTGCGAGAAAGCAATAAACCTAAGACTTCATTAACTCCGCATTGCCGAATCATCTCGGCAGTTGTCCCGCACTCTCAAATGTCACCTGATCTGATGTCGGCACACCATTCCCACAGATCCGCGACTGATCCGCATATGTTGGCACCGCTATCCAGACATCGGGCCGGAATGCAGTGTTTGTCGACAAGCTCACAATATTGACCTTAACCAAGCCCGTGAGTGCGCAGGCATGAAGAATAAAATACATTGTAACAGATACAGGGTAACTAAATGGTAGACTGCACTAGGTTACACCCTTGCTAAATACGATTAATGCAGAGCGGTTCACCTTTTTCACCTTTTTCCACGACGGGAATGAGCGTGTTGGCGAACCGCGCACGAATAGAAACGTCCTTGGGCATGGCAAAAGAGAATTTGCAAACCAACTCGAAGAAGACACTGGGGGAAAAAGCCAAGGCATATGGAATTCATATGCCTTACACGCATGTGGTTCCCATGCCATCACATCGTGCAACAAAGGTTTCAGTTACCTTTGTTGCACCTTTGTTTTGGGGGGTGGCTCAAAGGTAAAAACAAAGGTGCAACAAAGGTGATTGGCACTTTTGTCACAAAGTTTGACAGCATGCGAACCACATGCATGTAAGGATATGAGGTTCACATGCCTCGGATTTTGCCCCTGGTGAGAATACTTGCATCTCCAAAATACTAAGCCGCAGCCATAAGAATGGTTAGGAATGACTTTGGCTTTGACAGTTTCACTTACGCAAAACGCCAGCTGCGTTCGATAAACGGTTGGTAAGTAGTCTGTTTGCTGTCTACGCTTTGTTCTTACCCGAGGCATACGCGCGGGCCACCGAGAAAGCTGAGACTAGAATCATGTCAAGAAATGATCTCCAAAGTGTGGATTGACTAACACATTGGGGTAGGGACCAAGGGCCTGTCCCTGATATGCAGTTCCATCAAGCCACCGAGATGGCCTGAACTCGTGTGCATCCTCGCCCCAAAGTGTCTCAAGTCTATAATGTGAATTAGCGTGTACAGGAGCAAGGAGGGACAACTTGAACATTACCGCACCTCTGATAGGATGCAATTGCCACGTACACAACCTGACCTTCGCGAACCATTATCTGGTTGGTCGGCTCTCCAATTGAGGTCTTGATATTGGCTGTCAGAGGTATCACTGTGTCTTGAACAGCCACGCGTTCTTGAAGCGGCCCTGCCGGGTGTAGTCTGAGCGTTTCCTAGATCGAATCAGATAACTTTTCTAATGCGCATACGTTACACCTATACCCTGATGAATGCATTCAACAGCGGCATATTGTCATACACGAAGCCGTCTGATTGATTTCTGCGAAAATGATGTATTTCGGCGCGGAGCTCCTCTTGGAATTCTGGATGTCTGGCCAGTTCCAAAAAGCCGAAAGAAATTGAACTTGTCGTCGTGTCTTGCCCAGCAATAAAAAGCATTCCTATCCTGACTCCTCAGCTATGAGCACGCAAAATGTCATAACCACACCCACCAGTCTGAGCTACGACCTCTTCCTTAGTGAGTGCATTTCTCTTCTCGGAGTGGCCAAATTCCACTGACGTAAATCGCGCCTCAGTCTACCGGAAGTATCCCAGAAATATGGGGTACGATTGAAACTCACACAGCATGTCGAACACAT
Source organism: Mycena galopus ATCC 62051 (assembly GCA_014925785.1). Classification (NCBI taxonomy): domain Eukaryota; kingdom Fungi; phylum Basidiomycota; class Agaricomycetes; order Agaricales; family Mycenaceae; genus Mycena; species Mycena galopus. The sequence goes on along the minus strand of WIQG01000211.1, from coordinate 247,668 downwards.
CGGTCTCACCTTTCCATCCCGCCTCTACTTTCTCGCGTATGGTCCGCTCACCAATTTCTCTGGCGGAGCACTTGGCCGTGTGGATGATTTTGAAGGTGGTGGTTGGAAGATGCATCGCCGCCCGCCAAATCCACTTGGGCACACGCGCCGCAACGACGTCCGCAAGGATTTGGACTGCTGATTGGGATGACGCAAGGCCCCTAAAAAGAGGCTAGCTCGATAAAATACGATCTGTGATATGAAGACGAATCACATTATCTGCGCATTGTTGAGAACAAAGTCGGCTCCCAAATCTTTCGTTGAGGAGCTCAGGACGGCTGCGAAGAAGATGAACCAAAGAGACCTAAGTTGCGTTGAAAATCTACTTGGACTGATGACGTTCAGTGTAGCCTCGCTAATGATAGGGATGATATTCGTAGGTAAGCCTGCAGAGAATTCTTCCAGCTGCTCGGTAACCTAGACAAAGAAAGTGGGCTCAGCAACATCACATATAGACTTATGCCGTGCGAATTGTACTTACAACCTGGACAACTGCCTCAAACACCGGTTGGCATTTACGAACCGCAGCTGCAGTGAATCCAATATGCATCGCGGCACGAAGGTGTCGATGCATCTCTCCTACCGTCCTGTCAGTATCAGGATATCGCAGGAATCATCGACTTCCTACTTACCTTTTGCAGCCATAACACATTTCTCTTCGAACAGCAAACTGACGGCTGTATCGAGACTCGGCCCGTGTTCGAAATGGTTACTATTGAGGACATGCTGTAACGCCAGTGGATCCGAGACCATAAGGCGGTCTTGCTGTGAACCAGTCAGTACTGGGAGCGAACAAGCTGAGGAACTCACCCCAAAGCACCCTTTCAATCGGTACACGGGTCCGTACAGTCTTTGCCATTTGAATTCATGGTCCCCGTACTCTGCGGGTAAAAGCAATTGCAGCATATGTCCTGGAGAAATTATCATCAGTACGGGATGCTAGCATGAGGACGATAATCCGACCGAAAATCCACGAAGGGGAGGGCGGTCCCGGAATATTGCGGATAGCGCTTCGTCGACGGTAGACCAGATAAATAGCCACAACGACGGCGATGCCTAAAGGTGTAGCTCCATAATTCATACTGTATAACAAGGTGAACATGAGGGTGTGCGAATCCAGTTGCCTTTTGAACTCCTCGCGCTTCCCTGAACGCTATCCGCATGAGGCGCACCCGAGATTGAAAGCATATCATATCACCACAACTGTTCGAAATCTCACCTTGTCCTAATCCATGGAGGCTAGATACTGGCTGGGAAAAGGTTTTTCAATTTCGATCGCAAACCTGGGTTTATTTTGGTTAAATGAAAGGTCTGATCCATTTAAACCCACTTTGAAAACAAAGATCGAGACGGGACAAAACAAAAGAAACAAAAGACGAATGAAGGCCCGCTTTTGTTGCGTTGGAACCAAGTGATTAATTTACTTCGACAGAGTGAGGCATATATCACGGAGCTTACCCGAACGAGAACGAGTTGACGAGGGGGATCAAGATAAGAAATTTCCTAATATAGTAAGGAGCGGAAGGGTCTACGGGGGACGGTCCGGACCCCGGTAACGACCAAAAAAGCCTTCCACCAAAATGCTGGACAGCCTTTCTAACCTCCAGAGGAAATTCTGTTGCATTTCATGAAGCGAAAACGTTCACAGAAAGCACCCGAGATGTGAAGCTAACTGGATGACTATTTTGCACTGCAGCATTTGGAGGCTCCACCCCGCCAAAAATACCACCAGATGGCTGCTGGAGCCATTCAGGACTAAATTTGGCGTGCCGAGCCATCCGGTGCAACGCAAATTAGCCATCTGGTGGCTCCGGTGGCTGCACCGCAAACACTCGATGTGTTCCTGACAGAAATTGTATATGTACATAGTAATTCTAAATGAATCCCAAGTTGCGACCATGGACACCGTCACTTCAACATGTGTAAGGTTTTTATTTTGGTTTTGGCCTATGTTTATACTTTCTGGTTCGACTCGATCCGGATATTCGAAAGGGCTGCTTGCAAACCATGAAAAGTTTCGAAAAAGCATCGCTTGAAGGAACGAGGAAAGATAGAACAGGAAAGGACTGTTGCCAGCGACTCCTGGAACAATGTTTACTTCCCCGTTCTCGTGGCTAAAGGAAAAAGATTGTGACTGTAAGACGGCGAAGATGAGTATGATATGATCCCAGCTAAATGCAATATTCTATGCCATTTCGATTCGCACAGAGGTGGAGCTGGAGAATCCCGGTTGTATTGAGAACATCAGTACCGCGTTATAAAGCCTGATGGCGCATCACCTTGCAAGCTGCTGTTCGCTGCCGCACGCAATAACCAAGTTCACACGCTGACACAGCTCCACCTCTTCACAAAGCGAAATGGCCTAGAATTTTGCATTCAGCTGTCAACCCCAGTGAGAAACCCAGTGAGGCTTATCGAGCTAAAACGAGGCCGAACGAGCAATTCAACAACACCTCAATTTGCCTCGATAATCCGGACTGGGCTCGTTGTGCCTCTATCCGAATCGAGACCAAACGAGGTGAATAGGGGCACATCGATCTGTTATTGAGCTGCACGAGGCACGCCGAGGCGTTGTGGAATAAATCCCATTTATTGTAACTACTACATGGTACATCCGTCTGTCCCACCCGCCCGAATTTCCCTCCGAAATGCCATTTGCTGCAGGTTCCATGCGCACTGCCTACATAAGAATGTAGATTTGATCAGACGCAGAAGCTCAAGAAACAAGAACAGAACATACAGATTAAATGCGACGGGGAGTCGTAGATTGGTTGCAGTTAAGTAGATTATGTCCATCTACGAGTTGTTGAGCCGAGGGGACATGAGGCTATGCACGGCTAAGTACCCGTGTGTACGAGGAACCGTTCGATTGGTCTAATTAGATTTCCCCGAAAGGAACATCACGTGTAATGCCGCTCGGCTCTTGATCGCATTTGCGCCTTGCTCGACCACTGCTTGTAGGGTTGAAGAAAAATACGCTTTTTGGACAATATTTGCCGTAAGAAAGGTTTTTACTGAGCTCTTGACATTCAGAATCCAAAAGCGCTATTTTTCAGACCCATTCCCCGGGCTTGAATCATATAGAAAGTGTACTCCGCTATTTCTTCTTGAGATGCAAAATAGGCGAGCTATAACTCGTGCACTTTTTGGGTCTCCGGGGTTTCCTTTTCATCTACTTAATCCGGTAAGCCGAAGGTGATTTATGGGTGCACCATACTCCCTTTACCTTCCGTTGCGCCGGAGTTTCAAAGCTGTTGATGGGACCGCGGCATGAGCAAGAGTAGCACTCGAAGGCAAATCCAAGAGTGTTACAACGGTGCTTCCCCTTTCATTATATGGAATGAGGCTATCCGTGTGCATAATGCAGCTTCTACAATTTATCCACCCAATTCCTGAATAAACCTGCTTGATTTCTCCAAGTCTTTATTTCCCTGAGTTGTGAGATTGCATTCAATCAATTTTGATCTCAAAAGTAACTGTTGAATGTTTTATGACCCTTAACATACTTTCCCACTTCAAATCCTTTGCATAGTGCTCAAGTTGGATGCCACAGAAATACAGCGACCTCGGCTTGACTTTCGGCAGGATGGAGCTCGGCTATCACATGCCGTAATTAGACCGATCGAACTATGACTCTCCCGTGTGTACGCTGTAATGTTCGGCGCACTTAGATTAAGTCCCTCTACATGCCGTTTACATGCCGTACATGAACCATCGGCTATGTCCGTCGACCCGCGTCTACCCTGTCAACGCACTTAGATGCACACGTCCATTTTTGACGTAGTACGTCGGTCTATGTGTGTTACGGTGCGTGTACATCAGATAAGCAAGTAGACCAATTTAGACTTAGGTAGATCAACTGCGGCTACGGCCTCGATTGCAAGTTGCTCGATCGGGCTCGTTTTAGCTCGATAAGCCTAGCGGGGTTTCTCACTGGGTGTCAACGACGACCCGTCAGTCAGATCTCGGCCTTGCATCGGACCCAAATACGGCTGGTTCGAACCCATGATGTCATTTTTGCTTGGCCTCATCAGGAGCGGAGCCTCTGAAACAGCATTTCTCTTGGATATTGGCCCCCTTGGACTCCTAATACGGAGGTTGTTCCCAGATGACGTCTGATTTCTCATGTACCTAATCGAGTATTTTACAATTTTATTATTACTTCATTATTACGGTTGGAATACCGTTCTTGAACTTGACCGATTGTTCCCCGCCATATCGGCTTGTATTCTGCCCATATAAGAGCGCTGGCAACTGCATCGGTCATTCTAGAGTCGACCATGCCCACTTGGTTCCTCGAACTTCCCGACCTCGAGGCCCACTGCTCGTCCTCCCGTCGTACAAATCGCCACCGCAAATCCGTGTCTCTCCAAACCAAACGATGGTTCTTCAACGGCGACAGCACCCTGCATGAGAAGCAGTGGGGCAGCTTCAAGGGCTTGAACCCAACCCTTCTTGCAGCCGTTTGCTACCCCGACGCAGGTGGCCCACAGCTCCGCCTTTGCTCAGACTTCCTGGCATATTTATTCTTCATCGATAACCTGTCCGACGAGTTGACGAACCGCGATACCATTTATGTGGCTGAACTTATTCTCAACTCTCTCTACCATCCTTCCACCCTCACATCCACTGCCCGCATCGCAGTAATGTCGAAAGAGTTCGTGAGCAATTCCTTGCACATAACATATGTTCACGTAACAATTCAGCATCTGCAAGCGCATACAACAAATTTCTACATCAAGTGTTTATTACCGTTTTATCGAAACCTTCGATATGTTTCTTCAAAGTGTTCACGAACAAGCCATCCATCGAATGTCCCGGGTGATTCCAACTCTTCAAGACTACATCCGACTGCGCAGAGATACATCCGGGTGCAAACCGTGCTGGGCGATGATTGAATGTGGGTATCTCCTTCGTTCTGACATTAGTTGTTCATCATCTGCTGTTTAGGTGCTAACAATCTCGATATCCCAAACCATGTTCTGGACCACCCTACTGTGCGTGGTCTTGGCGAAGCCGCAAATGATGTTGTGGCATGGTCAAATGTGAGGTCAAATACTACTCAGCCACGGAAAAATCCCTGATAGCAGTTAAGGATATATTTTCGTACAGTGTGGAGCAATCGAAGGGTGACACACATAACATGGTTGTGGTGGTGATGCACCACAATGGGCTCGATCTATCGGCGGCGGTAGAATTGGTGGGCAATATGTGCAAGGACGCAATATTGCGATTCGCTACGCACAAGAAACAGGTGCCTTCATGGGGCTGTAAAGTCGACCGTAATGTTGCGAAGTATATTCAGGGGCTCGCGGATTGGCTGTCCGGAATCCTGTATCGGTCTTTCGAAACCGAAAGATATTTCGGCGACGCCGTCAGAACTGTCAAGACTACGAAGACCGTGAGGGTCGAAAGTCTAGCGTAGTCAGTACATCGAAATGGAACAAACAATTGACTGTAGAATTTCGCTCTGAGGAGGACTTTCAGGCAAGGAGAATGCAAAGACAATCCAGTGGGGTTTAACAAACCAGTGGTTTCGGATTAGCAGTATTTGTACTTTCCTGAATCCCGTACATCAGCAAAACCTGGTTTTGGCGTGACCGCGCTTGTACTTGCTTGTACCTCTTGTACTTTCTGGGCCAAATACGTAGCGAGACGTAACGAGGCTCCCTGAAACCCGACACAGCGACACACGTTTTGAATCCGACACACACCTTTAAAATCCGACACACCTCAGAAGAAGCGACACACCAGTCGATATTTCAGGTTATCCCACACTGCGTGACGAGGTCCTACAGAAGCTCCGACACGCCGGACTACAAAAATATCACAGCACGGGGAATGTAAGGCATCGTGTGTGTGACACTAAAGAATGGCCCCAGGCATATCAATCCTGTGTCTGCCACAAGATGAGCGATGTTGTTGTGATGTTGAACGACGTTGCCAAAGCGGATCATTTATATGAAGGCCTGAGAGAGTTGCGTTTTGGGGTGCAGTGTACTTGATGCGACTAGGCCATAGGCCAGGTATTGATAAATGTAAGGGAAATGGTAGTGTAATTTGGGGCCCCTCGAAGCATCTTGGTGTTCTCTTGCATCCGTAATTGTCAAATGGGACTATATGGTTGTATTTTGTGCCCGTTCCGCATTCAAGTGTTGAGCGCAACTCCGAGTCTATGGTGGTATTAATACACGCCATGATTAATCTCATTGCCATTACTGGAGTAGAATCCCGAAACAGAATAAATGGCTGTCGCATTCCGTCAGCGCAGTATCTCCCCTCTTATTCAAGATGACAAGAAGAAACCCGTAATACCAAAGCTCTGTATTCGAGATCGCGGCTCCAGAGTCGGCGATCTCGCAACTGCCATTCCAATTTTTCTGTCTCGGTGAATGTTAATGTCTGTCCGCAAGTCCAGGATCAGCTATTTTGATTCCAAATATTCCTGGAGAGAAACTCTCTGTCATGCTACGACACGAGTCCCCTGCGTTAACTCCGCAAGAGTTGCCGGAATTTTAGCCAACCTTCTTGAGCGTGGTCTCAAGGTCAAGGAGTACGAGCTCCGTCACGGCAACCTCTCCGAGACCGGCGACTTTAGCTTCGGCATCCAGGAGCACATTGATCTCGGTGCACGATACAACTCCGGCATTGGTATCTTCGGTATGAACTTCTACGTCGTGATGGATCGTCCGGGTGCCCGTGTCGCCAGGCGGAGGCAATAGAAATGCATCGGCTTCCAGGACCGCATCAAGAAGGAGGACACGATGGCAAGGTTCAAGCAGCGGTTCGATGGTCACTTTCCGTGACTTTGTGGTATGTTCAATGGTCAATGTACCCATGATTAGAAATTATTTCGGTCATTCAAGTCACAAACCTCGACGAATTTGAATAGACATGATCTAGAGGCTATCCTCCTCTCGCCGGCAAGTTGCCAAGCAGATATATGGATGGTTACTGGTGCAATTCTTCCCTTACGCTATGTACTCAAATTTGCCATATAGTTTTGTGGACCCGCCCGCATGCCTATACTCACGGAAACTTGCAGTTGAGTAGCGACTCGGACGTCGCTTTTGATGTTCATACGGAGTGCATTAGATCCCGCCACTTGACTTCAGTGCGCACATTGTGAGAACTAAGACGCACATTTGCACATACGATACTTCTCCCCCTGGTCATTTCTTCACTTCCGCTCGCTGCTCCGTAGCATGTAATGGAAATTTCCGTTGGAACCGGAGTCATAGGTTGATTAGGTTCAACTAGATATGTGCGTAGAATAAGACTAAATTCAAGCACGCAGCTATATGTAGGTAAGAAATTAAAGTATTATATCAGGTATGGGTGCAAAAGGGCGTAGATCTAGGCGGTTTCTGCATCACCATACAAGGAGCGATATTCGCCAGGGAATTGGGCAAGGAATTCGAAGCTGGTATATGTTTGATTGTCATGGACGACACCCAAGGCTTGGGTTTACGCCGTGTTCTGGATGAAAGTTAAGCGCTTGTCTGGCATCGGAATTCAGGCTGCTTACCTTCTCCCCGAATCCGCAGTAATAACAGGGACGCCTGACAATTCAGCCGAAATAATCTTGCTTGGAGGGGCGTCCGAGTGAACGGTGGAGGCTGCGCGCTTCCGTGCGGATCTGCGGGGAGATAGTGGGGCGCGGACAGATGCTAGAGCATGTGAGTAGCATTTAAACTCGTCCCGACTTGAACGAGTCCCGCAGGGGCAGGATCACCGTCTGCCAAAAGACAATGAACATCAAACAAACTTGAACGCGCAGCAACCAGACAGTGTACGCACCAGATTCCATTGCGCCCGATTCGACGGTGACACCTGAATTTAAATCCTGGGGTTCGCTGAATTGGGGAGGGTTTGACTCGATGCTGAGTGTTGGATCTGGCCTGGCAAGTTGGAATAAGTGGTAATGGAGAGCTTCGAGAAACTTGTTCATACCGACATACCCTCGAACACATTTGTATCAATATCATCATCATCGGGTCGATCTCTTCCTCAGTTCTCTGCCATTGCTCCCCGCACTCAGGCCAGGGTCAGGCAGGGGGAGACTCGAATCCAGCAACGCGAAATAGTCGTCAAGGGGATTCTGCGGAGGGTTTCCCAGAAAATCAGGAGGCGCCGCCTCAAAGGCTGACAGCATAGACGCAAGACTTGGATCCCAATCGGCGGGTGGGGAAGGGTAAAGAGCCGGAGATGTCATCTCCAATGTTGCAAATTCTGAGGTGGGGCTGGAGTGAGAAGTGTGGCTGTGGGAAGGCCAGTCGAATTCCGAGCTCGGAGTACTTGAAACCGGAAATGAAAATTCGGATGAGTACATATCCTCAAATCCGGAGTAACTGTAGCCTGATGATGGTGTAGAAGATCCCGGCCGAAAGGAATCAATGGGAAAATTGTGGTCGGAGGTATCCTGGAAAAAAGAACTGGTATCTGAGACCCAACTCGAAGCAGATTGGTCGAGGAATGGTGGCTCGCTGGAGGACCTCCGGCGCCATGATCAATAATAAACAATTTCTGAAAGCTGCACACTACCCACAGCAGACTTCCGGCGCTCCGGTCCTCCACAAGATAGAAGGATAGTTGTTTCGTGTGCAGCCATGGTTTGAGGTCGTCCAAATCAATCCAACGGGTGTCGATAAACAGTTCCTGGTTACGCACCCTGAAATTCGACGTGAATGACTGACAATGAAACGTGGCCCGTCAGTGCGGCAAGCGAGGCAAGTGTCCAGGACGTGCCTCATTGCGAAAGGTATCCAAAACGTCACCCGGAAGCCGCGCCAACAACCTCTCGAGCTCATTCATCGCAGACAAAACACGACAGCCGACATGGTGGGAGGAAGTGATGGACGGGTCACGAGGCACGGATAGGTCACGACAATGTTTGCTGGTGGTGTTCAGACAGATCCCATCAGTAGCGGTGGCAAGCCGCCGGTCCCCTACTCTTCCTTCACTTGCAGCTTTAACTTGGTGGGTAAGGCCAACGCTGTGCGTGGCAGGACAAGTACTCATTTTTTTCTGCATCCTTGGCGCCAAAAATCCGGAATCTGTACAAATGTTTTGGTCTCAGCATTTTCGGTAGGTTATTCAACCAGGTTGCTGTTGTCCCGTCCTTCGGAGCATGCCTTCTCAAAAGTTATTCTGGAAGTCACTCTATGCATAATTTGTTAGACTCGTAACCAGTCTGCTTACAACGAGCAAAAAATGTGGCGAGCACTTAAATATACTTTGTGGCATCTCCCCCAAGTGGCTATGCAATTAACATTCAAACTTGTTGGGTGAGGCCACCGCATTGCGCGTGGCGTGACTCGTACTTAACGGGTTTTTTTTTTCTTCTCCCGTTCACTACTCTGAAACAAATCCCTAGGTACAGCATTGATTAAATCCGGTCCGGACGCCATTCCCAGTCATCTGTGAAATTTCTATAATATTGTGTGGCATGGCCACAATCACCAAGAAAATAGATTCCGGTCAGTATCCTCAAATTACCAGAGAAGCCCAGTGCACAGCAGCATGCCGATCGATCAACTCATTAAAGATCAAAATACACGGCATGCCATCATGCCGAACCTTTCTCCGCTTCTTCGGCCTCGTGGCTCGGCGCTTATTTTCTTTCTTGCTTCCCGCCACCATCCGCATCTTACTACTCCACCAAGTAAGCTGATCTCACCTGCTAGCAGCCTCGCCTCAATTACCTAGACCTAGTAGTTTATAGTCACTCTGTACTGGGCGTGATGTTCACTTTATCTCCTGGAATATATTCCGCAATTTCACTCTGAAGCTCATCGATCCCGAGTTCCAAGTGATTCCGCGCACCTGGGATATTATGTTCTTCAGCGAGACTGATATGTTCTCGGGTGAAGAGGAAACTGCTGATGTTCCAGTAGGCCACACCCTGATCTCGCTTCCCTGTAAACCGTGATTAAGGATCCAGCGCCGTTATTCTGAATCGTATCTAACATTCTATCATCTAGAACTGTCACACTTCACTTCCGAGCATCACAGTTCCAGTGAGATGCCACAAAGTATTGTGAGCTCTGATTATCGTCCCCCGGCCGAGCTCCTGCCAGGTTCGTGACATTATAATGATTCTCCCATGAGACTGAGTGAGACATGGCCAGCCCGGGGTATCTTGTTTTTCTCCCGACCAGAAACAGTTGGCGCATTTGCCCAGAAATCTATAATCCTGAATTTCACACTCTTCACAGTGCCCTTTTTTGCGCTTGGCCTTGGCATATTGACTTTCAGCGATCATCTCGGAATATACACTCACGAATCTCCGTTCGCCCGGTGGTACACTATAATATACTTCGCTTTTTGTGGAGGCATTTCTCTCGGAATCTCTCCTAACTATTGGTAATTGGCTCAAAACATCTGATCACGAATTCGCTTTCACACTCAAAGTTTAGGCTGGATGTTGTTTCTCCACATTTTTCGCTTCCATAAATGCATCCCATTGATTTTTGGTGTGCGGCGCCATCAATCCCATTTCACGTTCATGTCCCAACGTCGGTTCAATCAACTCTTTCGGACGAAACCCATTTTCACTTTATTTGTGACGGGTTTCTGCTCTCGTTCATTACCTATCTGTAAGTTGTCACCTGGCTTGGTCTCTGGGCAGAGGAATCTAAAGTTCAACAGCTTTCACCGGCGATACCACCATTGCGCAAATATATGGACATGTAGAGTCTAAGGTCGGTGTCGTTCTGACCACTCTCCATAATGACTATTATTTCACGTGCATGGGTCGTCGAATCGATTGAGAGGACACGGTGGCGTCCCTGGGTATCGGAGCTTTATCCTATTTACAGATGAAGGTGGCGCACATACAGGTTTCATCGCTTGATCATTTTTCAGAGATCTTAACTAACTACTGTCTAAGGATCTGCTCCTCAGACATCGACATCGCGACCAGGGCGCAACGCGAATCGGACGCGGATGACCGAAGCAATTCCCGAAGACCTTGCTGTTTCAAGCCCTCCCAAACGGCGTAGGCGTAAGTCAAAGCCAAAGCCGCAAAATTCCGACCCAGAAGATTCGGACTTCTCTGGTAGTGAAAGTAGCGAGAGCGACGCTGACATCGAAGAGGTGATTCCAAATGAAGAGGTATGGCTGCTTCTTGCGTTTCATCACTCAACTCATGTTTTATAACTGGCATCAACACTTCCTACTAAAACAGTGCCGGAGAAATCGAGACGAAAGAGTGTGGAGGGTGAACCTAAATAGCGACGCAAAACACACAGAGATGGCGATAATCACGCCGCGCTAGTGAGTTTTCCGAGATACTTACATGACCGATTTTTTTGTTCAAGTATTTCTAGACCTCTGCACCCGACAATGCCACCGCCGCTTCCTCCAGTTTAGCGACTAAAGACAAGGGCAAGGGCAAGGCCAAATCAGGTGCGGGTGTGGGCTCTGGAGTGAGTTTTTACGAACCCAATAAAGCCATTCTGACGGCTGAACCAACAGAAGCAAGGTAACACTAGCAACCCGATCTATCTCTTTTATGAGAGCGTGAACACTGATGCGCAAGGAAAACACACGCCAGGCTCGAAGTACTAGAAATCATACTTCGGGGAGCGAGAGATCATTGAGATCACGGAGGGGGCGAAATGGAACACCCGCAGTAAGTGGTTTGAGCGTACAAGTGTTGAATATACTTAACTTTTTCCAGAGCTCCGCGTCCATCTCAATTCTACTTCTCTCCCGCATTTCCAACTCTTCCGGATCCTTCAGGCGCGTTCCAGCTCCCCACTTGACCGTGAACGGACATTGGCTTGTGACGCTATTGAGTTGACGGCCGAGATTTCCGTGAATTATGTTGAGATGGGCAAGAGATTGAATCAAAACATCAAGGAAATGTTCGAGAAGCAGCAGTCAGCAGCCAAGGTACGTCTTTGTTCGTTGTCGGAGAATTAAAAGTCATTTCTCCAGGTCTCATGGGACCAAGATCATTTTGAAACTCTTGTGGCTAAGTGGGTCGCCACTTGCGATCAACCCTTCATCGCTGTCACGCGGGAAGAGTTTTGTGAAATGCTTCATTACACTCATCGCCATTCACCAAACCCACTCCACATCCCTGGCCCCGACTCCGTGAAGGGAAAGATCGTGAAGATGAGCGACGAAATGTCCAAGAAATAAAGGCAATTTTCAAGCTGTGTTTTGAACTCCCGTTTGTATTGATGAACCCACAAATCTTCCAGGAAAATAAAACGAACTTTTTTTTATCATTGGATGCATGAACATCAAGTGACGGCTACGTCTTTCTGGCCATTGTTATCCATTACATTGGAAATGATGGGAAATTGGGTTTGTCGCTCGCTGACTCACTGTCATTGAGGCTTAACCACGCGTAGAATGTTTGATCGACTTCCGGGAGCTGGTTGGTCAACATTCAGGTGAGAATATGACTGCAGCTGTTTGGGAGACGGTCGAGAAATTCGGACTGATTGGACGCGTGAGATAATTCACCGTTTGTGTGCCTCAACTTCAATGATTTCCACAGATCACTGCTTTCGTTACGGATAATGCAACAAACAATGATACCATGGTAGACGCATTTTCTAGACGCTGTCGCAAGGCAGGTGTCAGATTCTCAGCTGCCGATGGGCGAATGCGATTCATGCCGCATACTATTCACTTATCTGCACTCAAGGTATTTGTTCAGTCAAAATATTCTCTTACTTTGATTTGTAATCGTGAATTGCAAGTTGCTTGAGGCCATCGGCGCTCTCACCACAGAAGAGAAGAGAACAGCAAAAGCCAAGTCTACTGCCTCGGCCTATCAGGACGCAGCTACGGAATGTCTTGACCGAGAAGCTGACGAGGAGGCGGGGCACACGGAGGATTCTTCTGACAGTGATCATCTCACTCCCGACAGTCTCATTGGTACCGCCATTTTCAAGTATACTTTGTGGCATCTCCCCCAAGTGGCTATGCAATTAACATTCAAATCATGAACAGCGTTGAGGACAGATGGAGAAGGATTTCAGAAATATGTCCATCTTCTAGGGATTTTCTGTTGAGTTTGCCAGTTTGAGCCGCCGTGTCAATGTGGAGGCGGTGATGCGGCACCGCATTGCACTCACTGCATTCAGGCCCCGGGTAGACCCGGCCTGCCGCCGTTGGCCGCCATTTGGCGAGGTCCGTGATGCGCGTAGACAGAGTCTGCCGACACAAGCGTGCCGCGGTTGGGCGCCATCTGGCACGGTGAGGTCGGCAGGGTCTGCCGAACTCTTCATCCAACTTCGACAGCACTCACCGACCTCGGCTACCTTTCTTTCTACATATTATTGCTCTGGTATGGCCTTCATTTCAACGTGTGCCAACGTGTGCCTTGACAACGGCAGATGTTTAAATAAAACCTGTTACCTAATGTCACAATGTGATTGCGCTGTCAACCCTGGGCTCTAGCGCTGTCAGACGGAATGGCCCTCGTCCTCTCCTTTGTCTCTGCAACACACTGCGGGATCCAATGCAGGATCCACTGCACTGCTATGGTACCCAAGATGCCGGCTCGGAACCTCTGAGAAACAACGCCAGCGAGTTGATAGGAGCAAACTTACTAGGGAAAATATCGTGGCATTTGATGTCACACGACGTTCGGGTATTCACGGCAGGTTTTGTTCTCGATAATTGAGCAATAATTGAGTCACGAAAATGGATCTTGAATCAATTCTGGATGTAGGCCCAGGTTGATCAAGCTCCACAGACTCTGCCGACCTCGGGTCTGCCGCGCTCTGGCTACCCGTGGTAGACAGATGTCTGCCTACCAAGCCTCTGAATGCAGTGACTTCGCCGCGCTGGGCCGCACTGCGCCATTCTTCTTATATATTGGTTATTTCCATCCACAACCGAAATTTAGGGGATTTTTTACATCATGGTATCTTGCGGACCGATGATGAGTCGTTGAATCCCACGAGAACAGTGTCATGTCAGTGAAGGCCAAGTCAGTGATGTCACCGTTCGCCACACCGCACCGTACGTGCATCTTTCCCAGCATTTCCTACTAAATCCCCAGCCATAATTGCACAAGTTGGAATAGCTTCCGGTGAGTTTCTCTTGTCCTGGGTAGTATTGGATTCGTGGAGAGCTGTGCTAGCGGGATAAAATATTTAACCGGTGTGAGAACGTACTTACTTGTGTGCTTGAACTGAAGAAACCTGTGCTACGGGAGTCAATGAATATGAAGTCTCAGGAAAGAATTGGCAGCCAAATAAAGAATGAACAGGACTTTCAGTTGGTTTTGCGATCTCGGCACAACGGCGATGACGGAATTTGCAAAGGTGATCATAAATAAAAAGACGATCGAGTGCGGATCAATGCAGTGACGGTTTTAGAAGCGGGAATGTTGTTTGGGAGCCTCGAGAGCACTAGAAAGAGTTTGATGCACGGGATATATTCACAGCAATAAATACAGTAAAACGATAGGAAGGATTTGGGAAAATCTGTTAAGAGGCAACAAGCCCGAACCCATCACAACGACGGCAGATTAGGCAGCCTTGGTAACCGGGCCGTTCGGGATCCAACTGTCAGAATGTCAACCATCCCGCCTACCGTAATCGGTGTATTCGGCCGACAGCGGTCTGAGAAGACATAAATCAAATCCTTCGATAGACATATACCCAAATAGACCGCTTGAACCACCGGAACTGCCAGCTGCATTGGAACATATAAAAATAAACCTATTTTAGGGACCAAAAAGGCAGAATGGAATGAAGGAGAATGAAATCGGAATCCATTATATAACTATAAAAACGTACAGCCACTAAATATATCAGTACTACTTACTGATCTTTTAGGCTCGAAGATATTCCACCTAATGGATTTCAGTTCATGGTCACAAAAATGTATTGAAAATAGACACAGCCACTATTTTGCGTAGTTCAGATAAATGCTACAGGCAATGACACGAACTAAAAAAGTTGGCGTACCAGATTATTAAGAACGATTACATAAGTACTCGTAATCTAAGTCATTCGTGATTCAATTCAAGTTTGTAGTTGTTACACATATGCTTCAATTGACTGTAAGGGCAACCTCAGCTCAGTGCGGCAGCACAGGAACTAGCAGGAGAATCCGAAGTGAACTCAATTGACAGTACTAAATACAGAGTCTAGGAATATGCACCCAGCGGGAGAATCTGAAGAGAAGAGAGGATGAGGATTCCCACACTAGGCGAGATTTATATAACAAATAGGTACTAGCCAGTAGCACGTGTCCGAAGTGATCAGCATTGATCCCGAGATTGGTTGCATAGCACGTTCCAATGCGAGCGGCCAGACGAAGGGGAACAAGGGGGAACAGAGTCTGGAGGGACGGGGGGCAATGTTCTGGGTGGAGGCATAGCCTGGGGTTTCGGACGGTCGGGCGAGTCCGGACAGATGGGCGAGGCCGGATGAGGAAGGGGCTCTGGATGAAGGATCGGGCGTGGAAGTGGGGCAGTGCGATGGGCCGTAGCCGGACGGACAGGCGGACAGACGGACAGACGGGCGGACAGACAGACGGATGGGCGGACAGACGGACGGACGGACGGACGGGCGGACAGATGGACGGACGGGCAGACAGACAGACGGACGGGCAGACAGACAGACGGACGGGCGGTTCCCCTGACATCGACAGGAAGAGGCATCCTTGCATCAATGACAAGCCCAGAAGGGCCGTCCTTTTGGAGCATGGCATCGTGCATGGCCACAGCAGCCTGCACATGGAAACATTTTGGCGGTGCAATTAAAAATTGGAATTTTGGTGTGCAATGAAGAGTGAATATGGGGAACTTTGGTGTTGATGATAGGAATGGTGAGGCATGAGTAATGCTCATACAAAAAAAAAGCGACGGCAAAAGTGCCAGCATCAGTCGAGATATCTCGGGAAACATTTTGGCAGGGCAATTAAAAATTGGAATTTTGGTGTGCAATGAAGAATGAATATGGGGAACTTTGGTGTTGATGATAGGAACGGTGGGCATGAGTAGTGCTCGTATAAAAAAAAGCGACAGCAAAAGTGCCAGCATCGGTCGAGATATCTTGCGTGACATTTTGGTGGTACAATTAAAAATCAGAATTTTGATGTGCTATGAAGAGTGAATATGGGGAACTTTGGTGTCAATGATAGGAAAGGTAGGCTGGAGCAGAGCTCGTACAAAAAAAGGTGACAGCAAAGGTGCCAGCATTGGTTTAGATATCTTGGGAACCTTTTGGCGGTACAATAAAAAATTGGAATTTTGGTGTGTGATGAAGAGTGAATATGGGGGAAATTTGGTGTTGATGAGAGGAAAGATGGCCATGAGCAGTGCTCCTACAAAAAAAAGTGACGCAAAATTGCCAGCATCGGTCGAGATATCTCAGGAAACATTTTGGCGGTACAAGTAAAAATTGGAATTTTAGTGTGCTATGAAGAGTGAATATGGGGAACTTTGGTGTTGATGGTAGGAAACGTGGGCACGATTACTGCTTGTACAAAAAAAAAAAAAAAAAAAAAGCGAGGGCAAAAGTGCCAGCATCGGCTGAGATTTCTTGGGAAACATTTTGGCAGTACAATAAAAATTTGGAATTTTAGTGTGTGATGAAGAGTGAATATGGGGAACTTTGGTTTCGATGAGAGGAAAGGTAGGCTGAAGTAGTGCTCATATTAAAAAAAACCGATGGCAAAAGTGATGGCATCGGTCGAGATATCTTGGGAAACATTTTGGCAGTACAATTAAAATTTGAAATTTTGGTGTGTGATGAAGAGTTAATATGGGGAACTTTGGTGTCAACGAGAGGAAAGGTGGGCATGAGTAGTGCTTGTACAAAAAAAAATTGAGGGCAAAAGTGCCAGCATTGGGCAAGATTTCTCGGGAAACATTTTGGCGGAAAGATCGAACCCGGAATTTTGGCGTGTGATGAAGACCAAATATGGAGAGCTCTGGGGTCAATGAGAGGACAGGTAGACTGGAGTAGTCTTTGTACCAAAAAAGTGATGGCAAAAATGCCAGCATTGGTTGAGATTTATCGGGAAACGTTTTGGCAGTATGATCTAAATTTGCATCTGATGAAGACCAAACATGGGGAACTTTGTTGAAAAAAAGTTTTGGCAATGGTGATCAGCCTTTTCCCAACCAAACTCTATCAGCACACTCAGTCGTCCTCAACCTTGATAAAACCCTTGATCTCCTCAACCTCCCCATGTTCCCCCTTCCTGATGTCCAACCAATTTTTGTGTTCTAGTCGAGTTTTTGGAGCATTACACTCCATCCATCCGCCTGAATAGTTGGGAGATGGAAAGAATCAACGACACCTTCAAATATTTAACCCTGCGCGCTTGTCAATCGAATCCTATTTCTCCTTCACTGCAACAACAATTTTCCACTTGGTTACTTAACCTCGTCACTCTTCCTTCTGCAAATACCAATCAACCCATGATCAAAAGGATAATGCAGAGCTTTTGGTCTTTTTGGCCCCACCTTTCGCGCCCTGTCGATTATCTTAGGGCGAGGGCAATGCTTCATGACGCCATGGAAAAATATGCAAGGCGGCTTTCGGGAGACCCTGAATCTGTCTCACTAATGGATAAGCTCTACGCTCTTCTCTCGAACATTCGCCTCACGCTACCTGCTTCAGTTATTCCCTTCCAAGAGGATGACATATTGACCCCAGAGCCAGATGACTCAAGGGTTGAGACTGGGGAAGCCTAGGACGCTCCAATATTTTGAACATGGGCATCAATTTGGAGGGGAAATCTACTCAACCACATGGCATGTAGTTGATCTTTTAGTTTAAGCTGCTTGTCGCTTTTCGCAATAATTAAATCTCGAACAACCAGGAATATGTCCATCCTGACTGGTTCCTGGGTAGAAAAATGAAAGACATTTCGCTGTAGTACTCTACTCAACCCTCATTGTCATTCCGCTAGTTCGCCCGTTTAATGCAGTACAGTTAAACACACTGTCATTGTGTCCCTGTGTCCCTGGCAGCTCCCTCCCGTCATCTTATCGTCAATGCAAAGGAGGGACGGTGGTTCGAATCCACTCGGAGTCATAGGAGTTGTCCATGTCGAGGTCTTTTTGTTTTGGTTTATTCTCGAGCGGGTTAGCTGTGTGGCGAGAAACAACTGTGCGCCCCCGGCGTTGATTTTCGGTATGGTGAGGGACACCAGAAACGGGAAGGGCATGGGAATAATCACATTCAAACTGGCTGAGTCATTCCACGAGGTAAGTAAAGTACTTGATCCGCATTTCGCGCGTGAAGTTCAGTTGAGGAGCAGAGGAGTAGACAAACCGTTGGGCAAAACAGATCGAGATGGGATCAAACCAGGTTCGTCAATCCCATGAGAGCAGGACATTTAGATCGAACCAGGAGACATTGCTCACTTATGCAGCCCCCCATTTTCAATTCAGAGGGCCCTCCGGGCAACCCTGCGACCATTGAACTACATGGTTCGTCTCAAGGGGCACTCGGGATTCAAAATAATGGATAAGGGGTTGAAAAGATTTTTGAGGACCTCAGCCAAACCCTACTTGCTCACATCTCCCTTGCTCACTATTCCCTAGTTTCACTCTCTCTCAGTTTCACTGTTACCACGTTTCGCTTACTATTTCATGTCTACCTTACAGTATATAAGCTTCTAGTTGAGGAAATATACTTTACCTTTTACCTGTTAACCTTACGCTCTAAACGCAACTTCTCAACTAGCTCAAGGCTACGTCTCGTCGAATGGTGTCAGTTAAAGTTTCGCACTGACTGACTCCCACGACAACTCACCAACTCGTGGTAACAAGCCTGTGGCTTGTGTGCTTGTTGGTGCTCGCATTTACTTCGGAAAGCAAATGGTTATAAGGGAACCTTAAACATATCTTCTAATCTTTAACAGGTAGTAGGACCTCATAGACACTCAAGGTGACCCAATACATGTCTCTCAGGCCTTCCCATAGCTTCAGATGAGTTTAAAACATTGTTTTAGCCTAGTTTGAAATCTACTATAAAAATATTTTTAAGGCCTTGCTCGGGACCCCCCTACCCTCTGTCCGGAATTTGAATCCCGAGTGCCCCTTGGTTCGGCTTAGCTGGGAGTCGAACTCTTCTCCTCTTTGTCTTCCTTTAGGCTCAACCTCTGTATAAGTCTCCTCCATGTGCCCTGCTCTGGATATGTGTGGAGTATCACTTTGCAGACCTTCTAATGCTTGGCGTGTGTCTGGTGGACATGCCCTGCTTCCGTGCGCCATTTTGGCCCTTTTTTTGTTCGTTTTTTGTTCATTTAATAGCAGAGTAAATAAGGTGTGAGTCCGGCTAGCTGGATCAAAGTTTATTTCATGCCGGTGTCTCTGGTCCTGGGGTCGATTTTTGCTGTTTTCGTGATTGAATTTAAACATGGTGGTCATCGATAAGCACCATTTTCCATGGTTCCCTGGGTTTATTTTGCTTGATGCCACTACAGGGACACCTCGGCCCAGGCGCATATGCAGTACGAGTGGCATTTTTGGCTTGCCAAATGGGCA
Organism: Mycena galopus ATCC 62051; assembly: GCA_014925785.1. NCBI lineage: Eukaryota > Fungi > Basidiomycota > Agaricomycetes > Agaricales > Mycenaceae > Mycena > Mycena galopus. The sequence continues at coordinate 228,146 of WIQG01000211.1, read as the reverse complement.
TTGTGGAGGCCACTACCCATGCCGTTTACATAGTCCATACAGCAATAGTGGTCCCATACTTATGCAGCCCCCCCCTTTCAATTGGTGCTACTTTTAAGCAAGATTGTGTTGTAAATAAAAGCTTGACCCTGTGTTCCGTCTTATGGTTCGTGCGGTTACCATGCAGATGCACTGAGTTATCATTTATTCAAATGTTGTCATAGCACTTGACTCATATATTTGTTATTCCATATCTCTACTGATTTGATATTCACCCCCATATAAATACTGTAGTACTTTCCTGTAGATTCCCCACAGGTTTGTTAAACCCACTGGATTCTCTTTACATTTGCTTTGCATTCTCCTTGCCTGGAAGTCCTCCCCAGACCGAAATTCTCTAGATTGGAGCTCCGAGAAATCGCCCGTGCCATGGGTACTATTTTTTATCGGGTAGCTGGCCACCTAAGCATTTACGCATAATTATCTCCACCTGTAGCCAGGATTTCTAGCACATGCCATATCGGATTGAAGGCCTGCTTCCTACGAAGGGTTCAAGCCAACTTTCGGGAAAATATATGCAGATTTGATGTTGCAATGAATTTATTTCAGACGTGGGTACAACACCAGCAAATAACACCCTAACTGGCCACCCCGCGGAATAATGCACAGAGGACTTCTAGAACGGCCAGATGGGCCAGGAATCATAAAGGGGGATCATGGGGACCTTTTAACATCATAATGGTGGAGATACAAGTTTTGTGAGCAGTGGAAAAATTTGCGTCAATGGCACCGGACACCCCCGAAATCCTGGGTCACGACTAAATGAGTGTCCCACATGAAGAAAAATTTACAGAAGCCTAAATCAAGGTACGGGTGACTCCATGAGAAGCATTGGAACATATCTGGATCCCCAAGTCTAGTGCAAAGAGCTTGCAGCTGTCCCAAAAATCCGAACATCTGAGACACCAAAATTGGGGGGTTGGGGTAATAGGCAGCGGTGTAAGGGAGCGAAAAAGTAGGAAATTTTGAGATATATCCCAGGCAAATGCATTGCATTTTGATATGCTGTGTACCAGGTTCCAAAGTGCCAGCACAATAAAATAGTGTCATGTACTACAGAGCTAGCCACTCGGAGCACCTCGAAACAGTTGTGCCAGCTTCTTGAGGGTATGGAGGACACGAATTTGGCCCTTGGTCATGTAGGTTCACATTATATAAATTCTGAGATGAATACGGACAGAATGAGCCCAAAAGGTTCTGAAACGACAAAGAATTAGTGGAGAACGGCGCGAGGCAAGTTTGGCAGGCGGCTGAAACGTAAGAAATTGATGGTCCCACCCCCGGGATCAAGATCAGACATGTCATAGCTGTCGATCAACCCATCACTTTCGGACCAAATATGGTCCAAACCTTCGTCATGCACTGTACTTTGATCCCTTGTTCTGAATCTGTTGGCGGGTGTGATCAAGGACCTGGGTTTTTGATCGGAAACATGACCAGTTCCCACGTCCAAATCGGGACGATACTGGAGATTTGGGCACTTACAATGGTCTAGAAGCCATTCAGACTACATGAAACTTTTATTGAAAGCTATCAGTAGGTACTGAGAAATTCTCTGACAATTTTGAGGTCCTTATTGGTGTACTATTGCCATTTCAAGTCACATACATAAATAACACCTCTTGTATGCATTTCAAATTCAATTTATTTCGTTGAAAGAGGGAAAATGATTCAATACTCCATTCAAATGTATTCAGCGACAATGCAGGTGCCCAAGGCTCTAGCGAGGCGAGATTGTCTGAATTTGGGCGTGGGGAAGTGATCACGTGTCTAATAAAAACCCAGGTCCATGATCGGACCTGCCAACGAAATCAGACTCCATATAAAACATTTATTGATTATCATAAATGTTGTGGAGTCTGACCACAAGTGAGACTAATCCCTTGTTCACCAGCAGAGAAAAGCTTCAAGCATTGTGGCTGTGGATGCCAAGTGGCCAGCCATGGCGTTCACTTTGTACATTAATTATTTCCCACACACACATTTTTGTGGCCTTCACACACATATTTTTTGGAGTTGGTTTCGCACTCACAATTAGTTTTGGTCAAGTTTCACACACAAAATTCGTGAATTCAACGTATTTCTCACACACACAAAATCCAGTTCTTTTCACACGCACATTTTGCTCACATTCACACACAAACTTTACCACCTCTGCTCCGCCCTCGCCCGTAGTACACTAAATCTAAGCTATCCCTTTATCCTTTATCAAAGCTGTGACCGCCGCGTCAATGAGGTCCTCCTCCAGCCTGAAGTCACTCAATCCTTCCACAGTGTCCTTCAAACCCTCAAGAGTGCGACGGTGACATTCACTATTCATCGTTCCCACCGGATATGTTGGCAACTGCTCCAGAATCACTGCGCCAGCCAGTTCGTCCCTGATCAAAGCACCCAACACACCATTGGGTATCGACGTCCACATCTCGTTCCATGCCTTTGCACAATACGCATGATTGCTGCACCAGTTACAATGGTTCGGGATCGTTGGATTTGATGCAAGAGTAAGACGGTGGTCTAGCACGCTGGCCTGAGCCTTTGCCAGTCCAACCCATCTCCTCCACCTCCTCTGCAGTAATTTTGTTGATCGGTGTAGCCATTAAATCGTCAAAGGCTTTAGCAATCCAAGGTTTGATGTGGTAATTGAAACCTAGTTTGAGGCGCGAAAACGCACTCAGCCCCTCGTGGGTGTCCAGATGGTGCCGTGCGAAGTTAATGCCCGTGTGCTGAGACGCAGAATCGCACAGGCTGTCGCGAGGTCAGGGACTGTGGTAGACCAGCTGGAGTGTCATTGTGAACTCACGCGCCTCGAGCTCTTATTTATGAGACGCACCCTTGCAAGAAAATAAACTCCAGGAATTTTTCAATTTCAAAACTGCTGAATTGTGCCGGAATCTTGACGGCAGTATCGTCACCAGTGCCATCCAGACCTTGCGCCTTTGCCTTAGCAATATAACCGGGGGCACTCTCATTCCGAGACAGGGGGGGAAGGTTCGAGACCGGCAACGTGAGCATTCCCTTGAAGAATTCACTGCGCAAAACTAAGGGAGCCCGATTGTCAGGGGAACCACCCGTCCGTCCGTCCGTCCGTCCGTCCGTCCGTCCGGCTCCGGCCCATCGCACCGCCCCACTTCCTCGCCCGATCCTTCGTCCGGCCTCGTCCGTCCATCCGGCCTTCGGTCCTATGCCCCAGCCTACGCCTCCGTCTGGAACGTCGCCCTCCGTCCCTCCAGACTCCGACCCCCTCCGACCCCCCACGTCCGGTCGCTCTCACTGGCACGTGCTATGTGATCAAGCTCGAGACCACTGCCGATCGATCTGGACACGTGCTACTGGCTAGTACCTATAAAAACCTCGCCTAGCGTGGGAATCCTTATCCTTTCTTCTCTTCGGATTCTCCCGCTAGGTGCGTATTCTAGAAACCTGTATTTAGTACTGTCAATTGAGTTGCTTCGGATTCTCCCGCTAGTCTCCCGCGCTCCCGCGCCGAGCTGAGGTTGCCCTTACAGCAGAAGAAAGGATCTAAGGGATCAACCGGTCAAGATTGCGAAGTTCGGCGTAGACTCGGACTCGGACCGCTACGCTAGCGCTCCGGCCTCCCCCACTTCCAATCTCGACCCCTCCTCCTTGATGGACGCCCCGACGCCCGGAAACGGGTCCGCGCCACCCGAGCTCCCGGATGTTTACGTCCCGGACCCGGCTGCCGACCCCGAATCCCGGCTGACAGCGGTAGAAAGCTCTCTCGCGAACATCGAAACCCTACTCCTCCGCGTTTTACACAACAACCAAAATCCACCCGCGACTGCCCCCGTCCCTGCTGCTCCGGCTCCGGCGGTGGGTCCAGACTTCACCACCCTCACCCCTGCAGCAAGATCGGTTCTCCGACCGAACCCCCCAGCCGTTTTCGACGGCGACCGGACTCAAGGACGGATGTTCCTCCACTCCGTCCTCACATACCTCCGACTAGTTCCGGAAGCCTTCATGGTCCACGGACAGGTCGTCGAGGAAAAACTCGTGCGGTACGCCATGTCCTTTATGGCACGAGACGCGGCCGGACGATGGGCCGAACGACAGTCCGCAATCGTTCCGTTCCCATTCCCGTCCTGGGCGGAATTCGAGTCCGAGTTCCGGCTCCGGTTCGTAGAGGAAAACGAGCAAGACCAAGCTCTCCTCCGGTTGGAGACCCATAGCTACTACCAGGGCTCCCGCGACGTTTACCGGTACACGGACGACTTCGAGGAACTCGCCGCCACGGCCGGGTACACGGACCCGCTCGTCCGCGTCACCAAGTATCGCGCAGGGCTCGACCCGCGGATTAACGCGGCGACACCACGTCAGGGACCGCTCCGGCGCTGCTAGACTACGCCGGATGGCGCCTCCGCGCCTTCCGCCAGTACGACGCCCTCGCTCGTGTCCGAGCAGGAGCACCTCCGACTCGCGCCCTGGCTCTGGCCGCACGCCCTCGCACTGGGACGTTCCTCCCAGTCCCCTCCTTCGCGCCTGCTCCCAAAGCCGCGCTGGCGCCCGCCCTTCCACCTGGCATTCCAATGGATGTCGACCGGACCCGTGCACGCTTCACGCCGCGCACTTGCTTCCGTTGCGGCGCGGCCGGACACCTCGCTCGAGACTGCCCGACTCCCTCGGATGTCCGGCATGCGGACATCCTGGACGAGGTCGCCCGTCAACTCGGTGACGACCTCCTCGGAGAACTCTTCGCGCGCCTCTCTACCACCGCTGGGCTTCCGGCCGAGCCGGACGCCGGAGACGCGGAGCCAGAGGGTTTTCCGGACCTGGCCGAGTGAGCGGTGCGCCCTCGGTCGCGTCCCCCAATCGTTACTCCTGCTTGTACAAAGATATACCCAATAAATCAGCAGTTGATACGAAAGGCGCACCCCCTATTCCCGCCCCGGAGGCCAAGACTGAACTTCCCCCTTCCCTTCCCCGCGTCCGCCGTCCGAGGTGGGAACGCAAACTACCCCGGCGGTACGTTATTGATTCCGTAGAGGGCCGGAACTCCCTGCACATTCCGTTGGAGATGCAATCGGTAGAGACCGCGGCTACGATGTCCGTGAAGGGTCTGGTTGACTGCGGAGCGACCGGAGACTTCATCGACTCGGAGTACGTGATCTCCCGCAACCTTCCCGTCCGGAAGCTCTCCCAGCCAATTCCGGTCCTCAACGTCGACGGCACGCCCAATGCGTCCGGAGGCATTTCCGGCGTAGTTGATATGGTCGTCAACTACAAAGGACACTCCGAACGCATCCAACTCGCGGTAACGCGGCTCGGAAAGCAGCACGTCATCCTCGGTTACTCCTGGCTTCAGAAGCACAACCCGGAGATCGACTGGGAGACCAAGGAAGTCCGGATGACCCGCTGTCCGACCAGCTGCAGCACTTGCCGAGAGGAGCTCCGCGCCGTCCGTCGCAACGCGAAGATCTCCGCCGCGATCCTCCGGCAGCTCCGCGAAGGTCCCGTCCCGTCTATCTGCGCCATTGACTCGGAGGAGTGGTGCGGAGATGATGGGTACGATCCGGGCGATGTCGGAGACGACTTCCCGGACCTCACTCCGGACCCGGACGACGATGACGGTGACGAAGACGACGAGCTCGAGGACGGCGACCGGATTCTCTACACCGTGTTCGCTCCGGCTGAAGAAATCCGTGCGGGCAGCACCGTCTCTCAGAGGCTCGCGGAGGCCTACGCCCGGAACTCGGCCCCGCCCGGGACCTCGGTTCCGGCCTGGGTAGAGGATTTCTCCGACATTTTCGATAAGGAGTCGTTCGACGCGTTGCCGGAACGTCGGACGTGGGACCACGCCATCGAACTCGTCCCGGATGCGAAACCGGCCAACTGCAAGGTCTACCCGATCTCCCCTCTCGAGCAGAAGGAACTCGACGCGTTCATTGAGGACGGGTTGAGCACCGGCCAGATCCGCCCGTCCAAATCCCCGATGGCGTCTCCGGTCTTCTTCATCAAAAAGAAGGACGGAAGCCTCCGGTTCGTCCAGGACTATCGGGCGCTCAACGCGATGACCGTAAAGAACCGGTATCCGCTCCCGCTGATTAACGATCTCATCAACCGCCTTAAGGGAGCCCGGTTCTTCACAAAACTCGATGTCCGGTGGGGCTTCAACAACGTCCGAATTCGGGGAGGCGACGAGTGGAAGGCCGCGTTCCGTACCAACCGAGGGCTCATCGAGCCCCTGGTGATGTACTTCGGCCTCACCAACTCTCCGGCCACGTTCCAGACGATGATGAACGACATCTTCCAAGACCTCATCCTCTCCGGAGATGTCATGGTATACCTTGACGACATCCTCATCGCTCACTCCGATCTCGCGCGCCACCGAGAGATCGTCCGAGAAGTCCTCCAGCGGCTCCGGGCGCACAAGCTTTACCTCCGGCCGGAGAAGTGCGAATTCGAGAAGTCGTCGATCGAGTACCTCGGCGTCATCATCTCGCACAACCACGTCGAGATGGACCCGGTCAAGGTCGCCGGAGTCGCAGCCTGGCCTGCTCCGGAGAACAAGAAGGACGTGCAGCAGTTCCTCGGCTTCACGAACTTCTACCGGAGGTTCATCCGGGCGTTCTCGGACATCGCGCGGCCCCTCTTCGACCTCACAAAGAAGAGCGTCGCTTGGACCTGGACCGCTGCCGCGGCCGCCGCCTTCCAAGCCCTCAAGGACGCGGTGACCGCGGAGCCCGTCTTGGTCCTACCCGACGAGTCGCGTCCGTACCGGGTCGAGGCGGACAGCTCCGACTACGCTACCGGGGCCGTCCTGTCCCAGCCAGACGCGAACGGAAAGTGGCACCCGGTCGCGTTCTACTCCAAAAGTCTGAGTGACGTCCAGCGCAACTACGAGATCCACGACAAAGAGATGCTCGCGATCATCCGAGCCCTAGAGGAGTGGCGACACTTCCTCGAAGGTACGCAGCATCCAGTCGAGATCTGGACGGATCACAAAAACCTGGAGTACTTCCGGAAGGCACAGAACTTGAACCGGAGGCAGGCGCGGTGGTCCCTGTACCTGTCCCGGTTTGACTTCGCGCTCCACCACCAGCCCGGACGCCTCATGGGCCGTCCGGACGCGCTGTCCCGTCGCCCGGACCACGGGGTAGGCTCGGACAACACGGACGTTACCCTTCTTCGCCCAGACTTGTTCCACGTCCGTGCGCTAGAAGGCGTCGTGGTGGCCGGACCCGAAGTCCCCCTCCTCCGTGACGTCCGGGAGGCCTTCGCGGGTGAACCGGACCTTGAGGACCCCGTCGCGCTTGTCGCATGAGAGCTCCTCAAGAACCGGAACGTCCGCCCCCCCGGTCGTCCGAGTGGCGTGTCGCAGAAGGGCTCCTCTACTACCGCGGTAAGATCGTCGTACCGCGGAATAAGGACCTCCGACGCCGGATCATCGCCCTGCACCACGATACCCGGGTCGCCGGACACGCCGGACGCTTCAAAACCCTCGAGCTCATCTCCCGGAATTACTGGTGGCCCCAGCTGTCCCATCACGTCGGCCAATACGTCCGAACCTGCGACCCGTGCAACCGGACGAAGGCGCTCCGGAAGTTACCCCATGGAGAGCTCCACCCGACCGAGATTCCGGAAGAACGCTGGGACACCGTCTCGGTGGACTTCATCATTGAGCTCCCGGACGCGCACGGCTTCGACGCCGTTATGGTCGTGGTCGACGTCCTGGGTAAGCGGGCCCATTTCAACGAGTGCCACACCGGCCTTGGCGCGGTCGGAGCCGCTCGGCTCTATTACCGAAACGTCTGGAGGCACCACGGAACCCCCCGGAAATATATCTCCGACCGCGGGCCGCAGTTCGTCGCGGAGTTCACCACGGAACTGTGGCGCCTCATCGGGGTAGAACCAGCGACCTCCACCGCCTACCACCCGCAGACCGACGGCCAGACCGAGCTCGTCAATCAGGAACTCGAGCAGTTCGTCCGGATCTTCACGAACTACAAACAAGACGACTGGGACGAGCTTCTCCCGGCCGCGGAGTTCGTGTACAACAACCACGTCCACTCCTCGACGCAGCAAGTCCCGTTCATGACGGACACCAGAAGGCTCCCCCGGATGGGGTTCGAGCCCAACGGACTACGCTCGAAAGTGGAGTCCGCGAACGAGTTCCGAGACCGGATCGCGTCCGGAGTTTCGGAAGCCAAAGCCGCGCTCGTTAAAGCCAAGGACGAGTTCAAGCTGTACTATGATCGAAGGCGCACGCCCGCCCCAGAGATCAAGGTAGGCGACCGAGTCTGGCTGGACGCCTCCGACATCCGTACGACCCGTCCGTCCGTCAAATTTGCGGACAAACGCCTCGGCCCCTTCAAAGTCGCGAAGGTCGTCGGAAAGGGGGCGTACAAACTTGAGCTCCCCCCCCGGTACTCCCAGCTCCACCCGGTCTTCCCGGTGGTGAAACTCCAGCTCGCGGAACCGGATCCGTTCCCCGGACGCCCCCGGAACGATGAACCCCCGCCCGTCCTTCAGACGGACCACGACGTTCAATGGGAAGTCGAGGAGATCCTAGAAGCGAAGGTCCGTTATGGCAGCCTCTGGTACATGGTGCGGTGGAAAGGCTACGGCCCGGAACACAATAAATGGGTAAAGCACTCCGATGTCTTCGCCCAAGACGCCATCGATGCCTACTATCGCCGCTACCCTAACGCCCCGCGCCGGATTGCCTCGGCCGCTTTCGACTCGCTCTCGTTCCGGAGGCGCGACGCCCATGTCCGATTCATGCGTCGGGACGCCGCATTCCAAGGGGGGGGTGATGTCAGGGGAACCACCCGTCCATCCGTCCGTCCGTTCGTCCGTCCGGCTCCGGCCCATCGCACCGCCCCACTTCCTCGCCCGATCCTTCGTCCGGCCTCGTCCATCCATCCGGCCTTCGGTCCTATGCCCCAGCCTACGCCTCCGTCTGGAACGTCGCCCTCCGTCCCTCCGGACTCCGACCCCCTCCGACCCCCCACGTCCGGTCGCTCTCACTGGCACGTGCTATGTGATCAAGCTCGAGACCACTGCCGATCGATCCGGACACGTGCTACTGGCTAGTACCTATAAAAACCTCGCCTAGCGTGGGAATCCTTATCCTTTCTTCTCTTCGGATTCTCCCGCTAGGTGCGTATTCTAGAAACCTGTATTTAGTACTGTCAATTGAGTTGCTTCGGATTCTCCCGCTAGTCTCCCGCGCTCCCGCGCCGAGCTGAGGTTGCCCTTACACCGATAGACATTGTACAACGTTCCGTCGCCGGCCTGGACCAGGTCAATTGGGGAAATTAATCTGGTAAGAAAACATTTTAGTTACCTTCAAAGTCAGAGTCCCGTCCTCGAAATAGAGCGAGGAATGACGGCCTGGCATGACTGCTTTCACTGGTAAGGAGAAAACCGTCTCCAAGATCAGACGTCACATGAGCTTTCGATTTCCCTCCTCCCGCTGCCATGGACGGTTTTGAATTTCCGCAGAATATACCTCCACTGCCCCCCCAAGGCGAGCCCTGGCCAGCTAATGTACTCACTGGGCATCAAGTTCTCGACAATGCTTATGTCCGTGCGCTTCAAGCCCTATTTCAGGAGGATAGTGATGCCTTGCGATACCGGCTCCTATCTTCCAACATAATCGACAATTTAATACCAGTACTTGAAGGGTTGGAGACTGAGGTCCCTAGGGGCTGGATTGACGAATGCACCAACTTATTTGGACCTCTGGTCTATGAGCTCCAAGTCCAGAGTTTGGCGGCTGAAGGCATGTAAGTTTTTTCGGACTGAATGTGACTGCGAGTTTTAGTGTAATGCATAATTCCAGAGAAAGAGATGACATTGAGCTTTTGGAGCCCGTCCGGAGTGATCCCACGGGAAAGCGTGGTCGGCCCCGAAAGCACATCGATCCCAAGTACCTGCAGGAAGCTACTGCCTCTAACCGCAACATTAAACTTGGTGCTCTTGCAGCCGCCCTCAATGTACATCGACATACACTGCGAAAGCGCATGCGGGAGCTTGGGCTAGCCAAAAAATTCGACGATCTAGACGATGACAAACTCGACCAACTCACCCGCCAGTACAAGTCCAAAAAGCCTACTTCTGGGCTCCATTATCTGCGGGGTCACTTCCGACGGCATGGTATCCGTGTGCAAAAAGAACGGGCTCGCCATTCTTTGAAACGCGGAGATGTGCTTGGCCAGGCACTCCGAACTCACCTTGCAATTACACGGCGGCGCTATAAGGTCCCTAGGCCCAACTGCGTGTGGCATGGGGATGGGCATCACAAGCTCATTTGGTGGGGCATTGTAATCCATGGTTTTGTAGATGGTTTTTGTCGCACCGTAAGCGCACAGCCTTTTTTCGCCTTCGATCTTGCTAACTGAAGTTTTAAAAAGGTTACCGGCCTCAAAGCGAGCAACAACAACCTCGCAGCAACAGTCCTCGAAGTCTTTATGTCCGCGATTCAAGCCTACAGGACTCCGTCTCGGGTCCGAGGTGACAGGGGCGGCGAGAATACCAAGGTCGTGATATGGATGGTAATGCACCGAGGGCCTGGTCGAGCATCATTCATGTGGGGCTCGTACGTCTGCTTGCTTTTCTATTACAAATCGATCTCATTTTTTACTAGATCAACTCGCAACACGTGCATAGAGAGGCTGTGGGTCGAAGTCGAAACCCAATTTGCGAGGCGCTGGAGAGCCTTCTTTACTTGTCTTGGTCGCCTTCACAGTCTTGACCGCAAAGATCCCAGTCATCTCTGGCTGCTCCACTTATTATTCCTTCCCGATATAAACGACGATTGCCAAGAATTCCAGGAGGAGTGGAACTTGCATCCATTGGGAGGCCGTACGACAAATGACCAGAGTCCGGCAGTGCGTCTCTGTCTCTGAGATGTGATTGCAATGCCATGGTTTTTTACTTGAATCCTCTAGGACATACATTTCCTAGGCTAGCTCACCGAAGGCGTCTACCGCCATGACCCTCTCGATGGCATCCATCCCGATGCTATTAACCGATACTACGGCATTGCAGGGGCTCGTTTACGCCGTGGCAGAAATCAGACAGGGGCAGGTATAGTTTCGGAAGACGAGGGCAAGAGCGAGGACGAGGACGAGGCTGAGCCGAGTATGGAGGAGCAGCTTGAGAACAGAGTCTATGCGGACTTGTCTCAGAACATCCGTCATGAGCCAGTCAAGGTCGCCAAGTCTCGCTCTCCTTTCACAGACGGCGAGCTGGAGAATCATTTCTTGGGGCTTCTCGAGAATGTTCTGGCCCAGCCTGGGGTTCTTCCTGAGGACTACGGTGTTCTCGAGAATGAGTGGGAGGATGCAAGGGGAACTCGGGATTCAAAAATCAGACATAGGGTTGAAAAGTTTTTTTCGACCCTGAGCTGACCCCCCCCCTCCTTCCTTATAGGGAAGCAGATTCCCACCCCCAGGGTCGGGCCGGCTTCTCCGCGCCCAGCCGCCGCTCTCCGGCTTACTTCATACCCTTCCTTGGGCTTAATGGCGCTTGTCTACACCATCTAATGAATGCAGGTGATACATTTAACAGTCTGCATTCTAGCAGCTCAATAATTTTTGACCTGAGAACCAATCACAGTTGACCTCAATTTGGCTCAAATCACAGAAAATGTAGGTTCAGACGAAGTTCAGACTGATAAATATTGTTCTATTAGTCCCCAAACACTTATACGTGTTAATTACAACTGTTCAATACCCCTCCCTTGGTCTATGAGGCATTTTGAAGCTTTAAACTTTATGTACAGAAAAGTTTTTTTCAGCCCTCCCGGGTCCCCCCCACGTACAATATTTTAATCCCGATTTCCCCTTGGGAGGACGACCACCACCCAGAGATAGAGGTTATCCGGCCGGGGACCAAGGGAAGGAGCTGCCGGTGATCCTCCCTCGTGAGGAGTGGTTTGCGAGGGCAGCTCGATGGGCACAAGCTTTAGATCTCATGACTAGGGTTTTGCATGAGCTGGAGGAAGACGGAGATGGACAGGACGATGAAGATAGCAATGAATCTGATTCAAATTGATTTGTAGGCACATAATCAAGTACTGAATGTGATCTACATAATTATACATGCGGCTTTCGTGAGTACGCGCGTCCTCGTCCCCTCTCTCTCATGACATCGGAGTGAAACGACTCGACAACAGTGACCAAGGCGCCGCCCACAAGCTGCGTGTCAGCCTCACACGCTCAACGCGGAGTGCGGAGTGTCAAGATTGTGCTGCAAATGCTGATGAGCTTGTAATAATTAATGGTAAATTCGTCTCACTCACATTGATGAATCATCGGTGTTTGTGACAGCAACGGCGACATCATAGAGGTGGCGGACGGCGGCGGGGACCCTGAGAACTCAAGGGTAAATTTTAAAGGTCTTATGTGAACACACTGCACCAAGGAAAAAGACGGAGATTTGAAGAAAATTACTTACATTTCCTCTGTACTGAGGTCGACGTTCAGGGCGGTGACGGCGACACGTCGGAGGCAGCAGACAGCTCCGGCGGCCTCACAAATCTCAAGGGCAGATTCAAAAGCTGCTGGGCAGAGCTTAGACCAGGGGAAAAGACGAAGATTTGAATAAGATACTTGCCTTTGTTGCTGAGGGCTGAAACCAAGGGAGGTCGACGCTTGAGACGGCGACGGCGACGCATCCGAGGCAGCGGACGGCTCTCACGGTCTCACGAATTTCAAGTGCAGATAAAAAGGCTGCTGGGGAGAGTTTAGACCAAGGGAAAAGACGGAGATTTGAAGAAGATACTTACATTTTTCTTCCTCAGTGCCAAATCAAGGCTGGTCGAGGTTTGGAACAGCGACGGCGACGCGTTGGAGGCAGCGGATGGCTCCGGCAACCTCGCAGGTCTCGATTGGGGATGCAAAAGTCGCTGAAGTTAGCTTAGACCAAGAGAAAAGACGGAAATTTGAAGAAAATACCCACATTCCTTCCCCACCGCCCAATCAAAGGAGGTCGATGTTTGCGACGGCGACGGCGACGCCTTGGAGGCGTCGGACGGCTTAGGCGGCCTCAAAGATCTCGAGGGGGGATGCAAAAGCTGCTGAGGATAATTTAGACCAAGGTAAAAGACGAAGATTTGAACAAGACACTTACCTTTCCACTTGATAATACCGCCACCCCTCGATAACTATCGACGGGTCTTGGGGGGGTAGACCCGTCGATAGTTATCGAGGGGTGGCATGGCCACCATACAGGTTTGGTGGCAGCTGCGGCACCCAGCGGTGGCAGAGCAGCCATGCCACCCAGTAAATACCTCCTATTGTTTGGTCGTTTTTTTCGAACAAACAATGCCACATATGCCACGGAACTGCCATGTGTGCCACAGAACTGCCAATTGGGCTGGATATCGTGCCATGGGTGCCATGAGGCCACTGACCCAGGGTCAGTAAAATTTTGTTACCCAAATAGTGCCATGGGTGCCACGAGACATTTCAACCCGGGATCAGTAAAATTTGTTACCAAAATAGTGCCATGGGTGCCACCAGACTTTCTGACCCAGGATCAGTAAAAAAATGTTGCCAAAAGTGTGCCATGGGTGCCACCGGACCTTCTGACCCAGGATCGGTAAAATTTTGTTACCCAAATAGTGCCATTGGTGCCACCAGACTTTCTGGCCCAGGATCAGTAAAAAATGTTGCCAAAAGTGTGCCATCGATGCCACCAGACTTTCTGACCCAGGATCAGTAAAATTTTGTTACCCAAATAGTGCCATCGGTGCCACCAGACTTTCTGACCCAGGATCAGTAAAATTTTGTTACCCAAATAGTGCCATCAGTGCCAGCAGACTTTCTGACCCAGGATCAGTAAAAAAATGTCACCAAAAGTGTGCCATGGGTGCCACCAGACTTTCTGACCCAGGATCAGCAAAAATTTGTTACCAAAACAGTGCCATCGGTGCCATCAGACATTCTGACCCAGGATCAGCAAAAATTTGTTACCAAAAGTGTGCCATCGGTGCCACCAGACCTTCTGACCCAGGATCAGTAAAAATTTGTTGCCAAAATAGTGCCATAGGTGCCACCAGACTTTCTGACCCAGGATCAGCAAAATAATGTTACCAAAAGTGTGCCATCGGTGTCACCAGACCTTCTGGCCCAGGATCAGTGAAAATTTGTTACCAAAATAGTGCCATCAGTGCCACCGGACCTTCTGACCCCGGATCAGTAAAAAAAAAATTCTGAGGGGGTGGGGGAGGGATATTACCTAAATAATGCCATCAGTGCCATGGACCATCTCTTCACAGGATCCAAAAAGTCAAAGAATGCCATGAGGGCCACACCCCATCGAACCCAGGATCAGTCGGACAACCTCCAGCAAAGAGTGGTGTGTGTGGCATTCTAGCTTTGCAGGACACAGAGAGGAATATCCATTTATTGTCTAGATGAAGTGGCTCCTAGTCCTCATGCCATCAGTGCCACCCTATTATTAAGTCCAACTATCTGTCAACTCCTAGTGATGCTACTTCCTCTAATACTGCAGACAGTTCCTCTCCTTCATCATCTGGTCCCTCATTCTCATCACTGGATCCATCACCCAGAAGCCATCTGTCCTGAGATCCTTCATCATGCTCCCCTCCTGTGAGCTCATCAATGTTCATCTCTGTTGTTTGAGGCTCCTCCACCCATGGCATCGGTGGCACTGGCCCTTGTTCTTCAGGATCTGGCAATGGTGGCACTGGTGGTGATCCCCCAGATTCCAGGTTGAAGGGTCCCTGTGAAGGCAGGGCCCAGCTTGTTCTTCGTTGCCTGGAGCCACTTCCAGTGGACATTATCAAACCTACCCCAACAATTATGCCAATACAGGATCCTCTGCCCTTGTTCAGCTGTTGAATTTCTTCCCTGGCCTGCTGGAGTTTGTAAGATGAGTCTAGGAGCTGACGGGCCGCAGGTATGGCCCAGGCACAGATGGAGGAAGTAGTATCAGGATTCTGGAGAAGGTCGAAGTCTGCCAGGAAGGTATAGTTGACCAGGGCTTTGTCTTGTTCTTATCCTTTGGCATTGGAAAGAATGTCGGTGGCAAGAACAAATATGGATACTTACATCATTCCTGGCTTACCAATGTCAATCATTGTGCCTGGAGTGCTAGTAATGTCATGCAAACATCCAGTGGCACAGGTGGCACAGGTAACACCAATGTCTTAATAGTGTCTGCTTCAGTGTGTGCCATGGATGCCATCCAATTTGGCTCCCTGTGCCACAAATGCCATCTGATTTGGCCTCCTGTGCCATGGATGCCATCTGATTCAAAAAAAAAATTGTTACAAGTAGAAGTAGATAAAAAAGGAAGGGAAGAGTGAGAAGATTGGACTACGATACCTATGGATCCTGCCAGTATTCATTGTCTGAATCATATGCATACTCCTTCAAAATCAACCCCTCCCCTGAATAGTGAACGCCAAAAAGAGCCTTTACCTCCTCCAGGGTGTGGCCTGCTGCCACATAGGTGGCAACTTGAGGATTGTCCGCAGAGTTGATGCTCGACATCAGAGGCGCTCAAGCAGAGGGGGGGGAGTTGATCGAGAATGGAGGATGAATGGCTGCTCACACCCCTCTCGACAGGGGCAGAGTGGAGCCTGGGAGGGGTTGGTGTGTGAATAGGCCTGGAGGTTGAGGGTTGAACAGGTGGCACTGGTGGCACTGCGTGTCGACATGGTGCTGGGAGAAACTGAAGTGGCTCCATTGGGAGTAGGTGGGGTGCAGGCGGCGATGGTGTGGTGTGGTGGGCTCATGGGCATCTGGGGAGGCTGCAGGCACACAGAGGTTGCAGGGCTTGCAGGGTGGGTGTGCTCCCCAGCGCCGTAGCAGCCATGCAAGCCTCCCAGGATGAGTACCTGGTGGCACCCCCCCAGGGGATATATTCGGACATCCACTGGGCACTGGACCTTTTTTATGTCTCCTTCAGGGCTGGCCCAAAAAAAGAAAGAAAAAAAAGGTGACACACCAAAGGTGTAGACACCGCGGTTGTCCAAGGCAGCGGGGCTAGAAACAAGGTAAAATGAAGGGGCTTGGATGTGGGTAGCACCAGGGTCAGTGTGAAAGGGTGGTGAGCATCGATAGAGCAATGGCATTGAGAGTGAAGAACAAGTTGATATTGGTCACGGGGCTTGATCCATTTGTTTGTTGCGTACTGTGCCACCCGTGCCACTGGAAATCCTTGACTATGCCACTGTTGCCACCAAAAATCCTTGATCTCAAATTATTTTTTCGAGGCACAGCCACTGGTGCCACGTATGCCACGAGTTTTGTAAACAAGGAGTCTGTAAGCTACTGGCCATCGTGCATCACATACCTGTCTTTGTCCCTCCACAGAGCGTCAGAAACCTTTTTCTGGAGCTCATCCTGTTTTCTGTGGGTCCAAAGTGCATATTCCAAAGCATAATCTCTTTTTTCTTCCGTCTGATAACCCTGCTTAGTTCCCTTTTGAGCATTTGCTTCCTTCCTTTTCTCCCGTTTTTTGAATGCTAGAAGATTCCGATTTCTAATTGGGTCAGTCAAAGTAGGAGAGGGCGAGTCAATGCAATTACTTCTCCCTGTAGGCTTTGTCGGCACATTTTTGCCTGTCCTTCTGCTCCTGTACACGCTCAGGGTCGGCCTTGATGCTGGCTCTATATCTACCCAGCTTCCATGAAGATATCTTAAACAATGTTAGTTGCCACATACCGTGCCATCCGAATTCTACTTTTCTCCGCTTCCTCTTCTTTATGGCTGCAGCAGATAAGTATGGATTGCAGTTAGCTGACTCTGTGTACATACTTTTCACAATATTTGACCTGTGCAAGCCGTCTGGCAGGTGGGGTACGTGATGGCACTGGTGGCACTGGGGAGCGTTTCTCCCTCTCTGGCATCCTAAATAGACAGCAGGGCATTCAGAATGAGCCAGAGGGACAAGGAGATCACTTACCAAGTCAACTGGGTCGAAATTTTGAGGTTGAGAAAATTTCGTGTCGTGGTAAGAGTCAAGAGGTGGGGTACCCATATGGAAGTAGCGAACCTTTTGGGTTGTTCGATGTTTCAAAATATATCACATCACATGCTTAAAGAGAAAATGCAAAAATATTTGGGGACACCCAAGTGATGTGTTACTTTGATTCTGCCGATTCAGATTGAGTGGCTGGGGGCTTGGGATGAGATGCGACGCGAAAATGTGGTGGGACGAGTACGTGATCACGGCAGGTCGAGTTACGGGATCACGGTGTCACAGCCAAATTATATGATGGCACCGATGGGACCAGTCATTTTTTACATGGCACTCATCGCACCACTCAGTTTATTCCATGGCGCTCATGGCATGATTCACAAACTCGGTCAATTTCTTACAAGAAGTTCGTGGCATCGGTGGCATATGATATTAAATTGAAGAAAAACATGTCAAAGTGGATGTGCTACGCCTCAGCCTTCAGTTCGTCAAGAGTTGAGAATAATGCCACCCCTGCCGCTGCCATTTCAAGCCCAAATGCTCCTCCTCCACCTGTGAATCTGTAAGTGTCGCCAAAAAGTCCTCCTCCGTCTGGAACCCGGGCTCAACCATTGGAAGAGACAGTTCGTTTGGATGACATTCGACATGACCATGCTGCCCAATAACTCTGGGCCTTTCTCCTTCGCTTCCTCCTTCTCCTTCGCAATTCGGACTCGCTCCTTCACGATGAAACCGAAGACGATGGGCGGCACTGGGCCGACAACTTTGTTGCAGTAGTCGTCGGACGCGACCATCAAGTCCATCTCGTCCTTGGTGTACGCGAAGAAAGGTCGGAGTGGTGGCCCCACGTCACGCGTCGCGTCCGGGGCAGGCCCGTTCTTCACGTCGATTTCGTATTTACGTGTCGTTTGGATGCTGGCTCGGTTGTGCGTCTCTACCTGGAAATTTTAGGTGTTCCGCTCTTGGAGGCCCATGTCGTCGGGAATGGCCAGCTCTGTCGGGGTTTTTCTCCACGCCGCATAGTCGAAATTAGCGTCCAGAGGAAGATTCTTGCCCGTGATGGATAATGTGGCCATCTTTGGTCGGTAGACGCGTAGGTGACACGAAAATGAGAGCGATTGAGGAGATATGAGAGACGAGGAAG
The DNA here is from genome assembly GCA_014925785.1 of Mycena galopus ATCC 62051. Taxonomy (NCBI): domain Eukaryota; kingdom Fungi; phylum Basidiomycota; class Agaricomycetes; order Agaricales; family Mycenaceae; genus Mycena; species Mycena galopus. The sequence goes on along the minus strand of WIQG01000211.1, from coordinate 210,046 downwards.
AGCGAAAGGATAAATCTCTGTAGTGGAGAGCACAACAGAGATGTCAAATCACGTGTCTAAGTCACGAGCTACGAGCGCCTGGATGGCGCCTAAATAATATCTCAGTCGCGTCTTCCTCTTCCTTGCCTCTCACTGAGGCAGCTCGTGCCTCGCTTGCCTGGGCTTGCACTTAAGTTAACCCCAAATTAAGCCTAACCCTTAATTAACCCTTAGGCCTTAACACGCAACACTGATGATTTCAGGCCGGTCTTTTCTCTGCCATTCTGACGGCCTTCCTCGTCGAAAGTTACACCACACTTTCACCCGATTCCGGCGGCACCACCGTGTTTGTTTTGACGCAGATCTCGCTCCAATTATCTGGAATCGTAAATGGGACTTCTTTTGTAATTCCGGCACCCCCACCTTTCGTTCCTCCTGTCACGTCGCTGGTGTGCAACGCGCTCTGGTTTGTCAGTTTAGGATTCAGTCTCTCGTGCGCGCTTATCGCCACCCTTGTGCAACAATGGGCCCGGGAATTCTTGCACAAATCTGAAATGCGATCCGCAGGCGCATCTTCACGTATCTGTATTACGGCCTCAAACGTTTCAACATGCATGCGGTAGTAGAGGTTATTCCTTTGCTGCTGCACGTATCCATGATAGTCTTCTTTGCGGGCTTGGTCGCATTTCTGGTCCCGGTGAACACTGGCATCATGATCTTGTGTGCCTTCCTGCTCGCTGTGGTGACACTTGTCTACACCGGTCTCACCGTCTTCCCGCTTCTTTGCTACGACACCCCATACCACACTCCGCTTTCCAGCGGTATCTGGTACATGTTACAAATTCTCAAAGGTATCTCCCGGTCCAGGACCGAGTCGGACGATCCACATCAACCTTCGATCTTTCCATGGTGGAAGTCATGTTCCGTGCCGCGGGTCAAAAATCGGAGCAGCGCGATGTTCGCGACTATCGCGCGCTTTGTTGGACCGTACGCTCGCTCGCGGACGACGAGCAACTCGAGCCTTTCATAGAGGGCATTCCAGACGCGCTCTGGAGCTCGCATGGGCGTCGCAATGGATACAACGAACATTTGAAGGTCTTGCTCCACGATCCGCAGGTCCAACTGCTCCGTCGCATAGAGCACTTCCTCCGCGGCTGCGACACCGATCTCCTTTCCCCAGAAACTCAGTTTCGCCGCCGGGTGACCGCTCTGAAGGCTCTGTGGGCCATTGCGACCATACCAGGACAGGACGGATTATTCCTCGAGGCACTAGAACCTTTTGATGGCACGCTCCTGTGGCGCACGAGAGCACAGTCCAAAGAAGACCACTACCAGCTCTCGACGCGCACTGTGATGGATTTAAATGTGCTTCTTTCCATTGGTGGATACATCCATGACGTGACCAGGTCGCTCGGGATGGACAAAACTTTTCAGCCCACATACGATATCTTGACGCAATTGGGACAAATCATTTTCAAACTCGACCGCCTTCCGCGGCATGTATGGCAGTCATCCGCCGACTGCGAGGCTCGCGATAATCTGATTGATCTCAAGGAGAATCCACCCTCAGATGCCTTGGTCTCCTCATCGTGGGTGCAACAGTGTCTTGACACGCTTGCATCTGTTCGTCAAGCCCTCCTCGCGCTTGAACATCAAACTTTCGTGTCATTCATGATTGACGCTGCCGCGCAGGAATCATGGCCTTACGAATTTGAGGCTACCCGAGCCGCATTTTCTTTTGACGAGGCATCCGTTTCTGCTGATATGGCCGATACATTTTCCACCGCGTTCGACTCCGTCGTCAGTGTTCAATCTCGGCGATCCAGTTACAGCACCCACGCCGACGAAATCCTCACAATCCTACTCTCTGTCTGCGCAAGTGGAATGCGGGACGACCCCACATACTTCCCTATTAATCTGACGAGCTATCTGACAACTCAAAAACTGTCCGGATCACTCGTGTTGCAGAAATGTAACACATTGTGGTTGTATGGGTGTTTGACGGCGGAGCTTTTCACGAAGGCGCATGCCTCGCCTCTGCTCTCCGGCCCGGTGGTGGACGCGATGTGGGAGATCGCCTGCCTGATGGCGAATCAATACCTCAATTCATGGAATTACCGATCCAATCCCCTCGTAAGCATCCGCGCACTCCAAGCCGTGCGCTCTGTGGCCGGCTCGCGCGCCTCGACATCAACCATCGCCCTCATCCAAACCAACGTATTAAACGCCATGTCTCCCATGCTGCACGATTTCGACAATTTGGAATCACTCAATATGGTCTCAATCCATCCGATTCTGTCCAAAGACCATGACAACCCTTTCTCAGCCAGCAACGAAAATGTTGAGCCAGTATCAACTGATGTACCGACCCTCTCCATTCTCTCCATGCGCATCCTTATCCTTGCCGACTTTATCAACGAATGTGCGGGTGACCAACTGGTGTATAACCCAGTAGAAACAGCAAACATCTTGACAAACTTCGTTCCGTGTGCGCCGGGTGTACAGGCCGAACACCAGGTCCATTTCGCGCGCAGCTGGAGTGCAGTGCTTTCGCACAGGTCTTCGCCCTTGATTTTGGAAACGCTGGTGAAGGGTAAAATTCTTTCGGCGTATTGGGAGGGACCAAAGTTGTGGTCTGTGGATGCAGCAAAATACCGATGGCTGGATGACCCGCTCGCTGTCCAGATATTCACAGAGTCCCTCACGGCGTACCTGGACCGGATGACGGGACAGTCAAAGCTTGTGCAAAGGCTTGCTATGATCAAAAATTGGTGTGAAAATTAAATACCTGACTTGTCAGGATACGAAGGAATTTCATTATTCTTTTTGGCTCTATATCTGCGGACTAGTTGTTCAAGACGGAGTATTTTCTCTTGAGGTATATTCGTGGCACGACAGGTATCTCACGAATGTTTCTTCGCGCGGCGCTCTACCGAGTCCAACTTGCGAACTCCACGCGCAGCATCGCTCTCACCTCGTGCAATGTAAAGCCCGTTTGCCAGATTCTTTCTGCAAATGACCAAATAACAGCAGCCAGAAATACGTACGCGTAAAAGTCGAGTTGGGAAGCACTAACAAAAGGTATGCTTGGAAGTGGCGCGCGTGTAAGTGTGTACCGAGGGAGCACCGAGTCGAGCGACACGTATATGGGTGTACGAGAGCGGGAGCATGTAAGGTTGACTGTGGACGCGTTTATGTCGATCGCAGACGTGTCAAAGTCGCCATTATCTTCGACTTTGCTGGTGCTCGTTTCCTGCTCCAGTTGCGAGGGAACGCGTGTGGATCGAAGACGTACGGGAGGCGGTGCGCCGGCGGATATGGGAAGTGGAACGGTTTAAGGAGTGGGGGAGAGTTCGAGATCATAGTGTGTAGGGCAAGAACTTGATGTTGCAGCGGCACGACTCATTCGGACGCATACTGCGTACATGCATTATTTTGTAGAAAAGTAACACCCGTGGTAGGCATCGAGTCAAGCGCCGACAGCGGAGACGAATCCACCCAATTATGGTAGCCGTATTACCGTATTGGGAAATGCCGTCATTTTCGCTCTTGCCTTCCGCCATCACCGTCGATTCTCGTACGCGTGCGACGGACGGGCCTCGGCATACGATATCTGAACGGATGACCATAACTCAGCGACTGTTGTTCTCCCCAAGTTTTTCTATGGCTTTTGGCGCATAATTTACTTCTCTGACCTCGAATCCCGCTCTACACCCTGCGAGGCCGACACCGTGGATGGCTTTCACAGCTGAGACTCACGACAAGTGATTTGACGGTATAATAACCCTTCCTTCCGGAACTTCCCACCTTCGTCCTTCTTATTTCGCTTTTCGACGGCTTTCGATGCATCTGACTCTCGTCTATTAATCACCGTTACATTTGGGAGTGACTGGTTTGAAGCCCTCGCAATCTCGCGGAGCAGGTTTGAGAAATTTCTCGCCATACCTCCTCAGTAATGGAGATTCCATCCATCTGGGATCATATGTGGAATCAAGGATGCTTCACGTCCTTCTGACCTACAACCTTCTCAGCATCTCAGTCGGCTTATTCAGTTCTCACCACAAGCACGGGTCCCCGAATTTCCGCGAAGGATCGAATAGTTTTTCTTGCCGTTGTCCAACAAATGTCTGTCTCATTTGAATGTGCGCGTAATTTGTTACTCCGGCTTCCCGCTCTTACGACCGGAGCATTTTCCGCAATATATCCATCCAGATTAACTCTGGTGTGCCTCCTGATGCTTTTCACCGAGGCTTATCTGTTTCTCCCACGAACGGCGGGCACTGCTTGAGCACGGGACTGCGCCGACAAAATTCTACTTGCAAACAACGGGCATGAGACAGCACAGACGCAAATTCTTTTTCCCAGACTGGTGGGCTCGTGCCTACAGAAATTGATATTCTCTTATTCTTAGCGCCGTCTGCTGACCAGGGCGCGTTCTCGTTCCGCAAGATGTTTCACGCGGGAGACGACTATCTCATCTCAGGTTCTCAGGCTCGCAGCTATAAATTACCTCGGACCGCCTTCGCACCCCACCCGAAATCCAGTGCAACTGCAGCGATGTCGACCAAGATGCGCGCAGTGGTGTACGACAAGCCGTTCAGCGTCTCCGTGCAAGAGGTGGAGAAGCCCAAGATTCTGCACCCGGATGACATCATCGTCAAAGGTGGGTCGCCGCCTCCTCCCTCCTCTTCGACACTTCCACCCCATCTTCGCTGTACTTGATTAATATTGACTATGATGGGGCCAGTGACGACGTCGTGCATTTGTGGAAGGTGGGAGGTCACAATTATGGGGGAGTTTCGACCAACGTAGGGGTACAGTGACCTGCACATGTACGAAGGACGCACGGCGGCACAGGCGGGCATTGTTTTTGGACACGAGAAGTACGTCGACCTTTCTCCAGCTCCCGTCGTATCGTTGCTGACGGGATGGCGCAGCATGGGTATCGTCGACGTGAGTCCCAACCCGAATCTGTCTGCGACTAAATTCTAATTGCATTTCCTTTGTTAGGAAGTTGGAGCCGGCGTAACGGCGAGTGTTTTCTTTAGCAGAATGCGATTGAGAAAGACTTACGCTCAGGTGTTTCGCTTATAGCTCCTGAAGAAGGGCGACCGCGTCGTGATGCCCTTCAATGTCGCTTGCGGCCGCTGCCTCAACTGTGAGGAAGGCAGGTCCGCATTTTGCACCTTGGTCAATCCTGGATTCGTGAGTTGCATGCAGTGCTTATTATCTGAGCTTTACTCACCTCCTCCCTCCCGTAGGCTGGAGGGTACGCCCAATTTCCTTCACCATGTTCTAACTCAATATCAATTGCCCTCTCAGCGCATACGGGTGAGCTTCCCCGTGGATATGCATATACTGTCGACCAACGGCTTATCGAAGGTACGTCGCAATGGGACCCTACCCCGGAGGACAAGCGGTGCGCGCTGTTCAATTCTATTCGAACGAACGGTCCAAACAGCTGATTTGAATTAATATTTCTTTATAGGAATACGTCCGAGTCCCGTTCGCCGATTTCAACGCCTTGACTCTGCCGCCCGGAAAGGAGCACGAGGAGGACTTTGCGCTGCTCGCGGATATTTTTCCTACGGTTCGCAATTAGACGTTTCTTCCTCCTCATTTGAGATCCAAATTGAATTTGGATCATCCAGGGATGGCACGGCATCCAGCTTTCTGTGCGTCCACTCTCACCCTCGTATTCCTTGTATTTCAGCTGATATCCCACCAGGGCTTCCGTCCCGGCGAATCCGTCGTCGTCTTCGGTGCTGGACCTGTAGGGCTCATGGCGGCATACTCCGCCGTGCTGCGAGGTGCGGCGGAAGTGTATGTCGTCGATCGTGTTCCAGAGCGGCTCGCTAAAGCGAAAGAAATCGGATGCACGCCCATCGATTTTTCTGCGAGCGATCCTGTAGACCAGATCAAGGCCTTGCGTGGAGGGTGAGGCCCCAATTCTGCCTCGAATTCGATTGAGTATTTATTGGGACTGACTGCCGCTCCCTTGAACGTTTAGGAAAGAGGTCGACCGCGGTGTGGATGGTCAGTGCATCCATTGTTGTTGGAAGATCGATGCTGAGTCTTCGGCCAGCTGTGGGCTATCAGGGTAATTGCTTTCACCCACGACAATTCTTTCTCCGACGCCGATTCATTTCGCATTTGCAGCAACCACGGGTGACGGAAAGACAGAACAACCAAACGCGGTTATCGAAGCTCTCATTCGCGTCGTGCGCCCCACCGGTGGTCTGGGAATCCCTGGATTGTACGTTCCCTCCGACCCAGGTGCTCCGGACGCTGCTTCGGCCAAGTAAGCAAATCGAATCCTCTCCATCATGGCGCACGCTGACGATTGATGAAGGGGATACATCTCTTTCCCATTCGGTTAGTTGTTTTCGGCCGAAACTTGCGTTTGAAAACATGCTCACCATTATTTTGTGCAGGTAAGCTGTTTGAGAAGGGGCTGACGATGGGAACTGGTCAGTGCAATGTCAAGGCATGTTCATTTTCAGTCCACAAAATTTCCGTTGTTTCGAAATTCATGTGTGGATTCAGGCGTATAATCGCTACCTGCGGGACCTAATTATCGCTGGCCGTGCGAAACCGAGCTTTGTCGTCTCGCACAACGTTTCTCTGGACGATGCTGCGGACGCGTATGTGAAGTTTGACAAGCGGATCGACGGGTACACGAAGGTCCTGTTGCATCCTTGAACAGGAAAGCAAACAGAACCATTGTGTCCTCTGTATGTATTGTATTTACTGTAAGTGTAAAGATTCCGCGGTGTACTGAAATCTACATTTTTGACGTTGAGGTGAAGAGCTCCCAGACTTTTTCGTCATTCACACATTCGCAGTGACTCTTACTCTCAAGGTGCCAGCAATACATCCAGCTGAAAGGCGAGGAATGCTTTCTTCGCAGCCGAGGCTCGGATTGTAATTGAACCATTTCCGTTTCATTTATTATTTGAGACTGGGAACCAGGCCACCTTAGCATTTTTCACCTTGATCCGACGCATAAAGTGAAATGGGTACAAGTACTGGGCTCTGAAACGAAGGTATACATCCTGTAACTGAGTAGAGATATTTGTCGCAAATTTAAACCACGGTTTCATGGTCTACCGAATTTATTTTCCGGGGGTATCCAAAAATGGCAAAAACGGGGTAGTTATATCACCCTCTTTTCAAAATTACGCTTCTGAAGCCATTTTAAACTCCGCTGCTCAGTCGACCCTGCCGCGATCCGATATTACTCCGTCTGAACTTTGAAGCCCTTTCAAACTCCGCTATCAGCGCTCTGGCAGCACTTGCCGGAAATTGCTCGGCTTCAGGCCTAAGCCCACGGAAGAGGATGCGAGGCCGCGGAGCGGCCGAGCACCGCTTGTACCACATAAGGAAAGTCAGACCATGGGAGCTCAGCCGCTCGGAGCGTCGGCCAGATCTAATGTCCAGTCACACGGCCGTCACGGTGTCAATGTTTTGAAGCAAAAAGTGAATGACGGCTGGGTCGGATCTGTACGAGATCGTCGTCATCGTCGTCCAACGCGCGCGGCCGATCTCCGCCACATCTTCTGCCTAGGTAACGGTAGTAAAGGTCCGCAGTGGGAACATGCGCCGCGCTGTCATCGTCCGGACATGCAAACCTGTCGATCGCCTCAGACGATTCGACGTCAACGCTGCGGTGTTACAAGCGTGAAATGCTGGGCACGCGGCTAGGTCAGCGCACACCCGCGGATGAATGATTTGGGGACAATCGCCAGTCTGAGTCTGACGCCAAAAGTACGTGCTGTGTGATTGGCCTCGTGGAAGAACATCGATGATTATTGTTCGAGCACAGATCTCACAGCGTATTAATCGAGTTGGATTGCAGAGAAGATACACCCACAGGGATCCTCTTGAGCCAGCACTTTTTCTCCAACTAAAGACCCTCCGCGTCATCTTTTTGTCTGTCCGCCGGCATGAACTTCATAACTGTATTGGTACTCAAGCAAACTATTGATTCTCTGAGCTTGGATCCAGTCACAGCTTTGCGATGGAGGCAGCGAACTAATATTCCCGACCACCGTTAACGATATTCATATCAAATCAAGATTCATCCAGCCCTCCTTGGGAGCCTAAACCGTTGCGCAAACAAGCACTTCAGTCCGCATATCCACCATCCCTCAACTCCTGCAGCGCCTTCTGCCTTTTAACAACCTCCGGCGATACCGTTTCCTCCGTATCATCAATCGTGTGCTCAAACGACTGCCACTTCCACGCCCCATCCTCCTGCTCCCCTGCCTCCTCATCCACCCAGTCCTCAAACCCCATATTCGCGATATTTAAATTCACAATCATCCCGTGCGCCTCCTCATACGGCATCCTGCACGCGCGGAACTCGCTCGTAAGTCCCTGTTCCCCTTCCCCTCCTTCCTCCTCTTCGCCGGGATTGTACACCTGCTCACACACGAGACACGTCGACGTCTCGAACCCCTTCTGGTCGATGATGAGCCAGTCGCCCGACGACACATCAATTCCCTTCAGCGCCTCCTCGTTCGCCCGCACGAACGCGTTGATCTCCGAAAACGACATCTCGGCAAAGTCGTTGCTGTCCCTAATATCTGAAACCGGCAGAGCCGTCGCCTCCGGCGCACTCGCTGGCATTTCCTTCGAGGTGAGGAGCGTCCACTGGCTCCCTTCCGGATACTCGCTGTACTCGAAGTCCTGGATGAGGAGGAGAGCGCGATTGAGTGCCTGGTATTGATTGGCTTCATGTTAGTGGGAGCAGTCAGAGCGAGATGGGGGTACCTTGGGCGGTGGTTTCGCTGTGACGAACACTGCAAACGTTGACATGGTGGTTTGAATTTGAAAGGTCGATGAAACAATCAGGGGCCGGCAATCAGACCAGCCTGACCAAGTCGAGTCGCCGGCCAAGGCGGTGCATCAGGACAAGGAAAGCCTCCGTTTCGCTCAGAAAATCAGACTGAGAATATGAGCGAACACATAACATCCGAGTGGGTATTACAAAAAATCCGAGTGCTAACTGCCGAGAGCACCCAAATGTAAACACTCACTGGCTGTGAATTTGAACATCCAGAAGTATTGTCCGAGCGTTAAGAATTGAAGAAGGAATGAGAATCAGCCAGCGTGGTCCCTTCTCTGGGCCGCGCCAGGGTCTGTCGCTACGCAGGCATGTATAGATGGCAGTGGACATGGAGATTGCACGCCGCGCGGCCGTGTTTGTAGGGAGCGAGGTACGTGTTGGGGTTCTTCAGCGGTTTCACCATTTATGGGGGTTCACCTACTCAATCCAGTACTCATCATTTACCAGCAATGCTGTATAGAAGCGCCTTCGCGACAAGCACCATCTTATGACAATTCGATTCATGTAGGCATCATTGAATACCCTGATTGGGCGTGGATGGAATACGGCGATGTCAAAGACTCTCGACTGCCTTGATGGTGACCGGAAGCTGAGGCCCTAGCTCGACCTCTCCATGGATGGTGGGAAGCATCACCAAGGATGCCTCGCGACGGATCTTGGTGGCGAGAGTCGGGTCCATAGAAAACTCGAAGTTCTTGACGAGCTCGACGAGGAACGCCTGATATTCATAAACGCTACGCCGATGTTGAGCTCACAGAAACAAAATCATCTGTCGAATGAATGACGTACGCAAATCGCCAACCTGAAGCAGAAGGGGAAAAATCAAGTCCAGGACTTGTGTTGATAGATGGATGAATAATTACCGATACAGGCACGATGGCCGCTACCGAAGGTCATTCTGCCCAACGTAAATCAAATAGAGGGAGATAGAAGGGGGGTTCACGCACAGATTCGCGTATACACCCAGTTTGGTTGTGGCCTTATCTTGGAGAGAACCGTCGAGCCAGCGCTCTGGGTTGAACTTGTGTGCGTCTTCGCCAAAGACATCTGTATTTCTGATACAAAATACGAGAATCGTGGGAAATGAAATGACAAGAAAATGTGAATGATGCCGCACCTATTGTAGCCGGCCAGAGACACCACGAGGACGGTGTTTTTGGCGATGGGGAGCTCTGTGATGCGTTTCCCTGACTTTGTAACAAGTGGCTTGGAGAGCGGAAGAATTTCATCCCGCGCCGCCTCGCGGAGCGAAGTATAACTGTAGTGAAATCAGGTTATGCGAGTGCCATGAAAAGGTCGGGGACATACGACACGGTGTGGAACCTGAAAACTTCCTGCGCTTCAAGTCAGCAAAAGGTGGTCCAAGCTGGGCTTATGGCTACTAGCCTTCATCACAGCCGTAGTGTACGCCATCGATTCAAAGTCGGCAGCTGTGAAGTCGGTATCACCACGGGCGTGGATAGCCCTTTCCGTGGCCTGAATCTCGGCACGTAGCTTTGCCTGCACGTCAGGATTCTTGGTTAGTTCAAACAATGTCCAGGACATGGTGTTCGCAGTTGTCTCCTACGCCAGGAAATATCAGTATTGTAACCATGTAAAAGGCCCGAATGGCAACCCACATGTCCGGCCGTCATTATAGTTCTATGAGTAGAACGAAGTCAACCTAGTTGACGGTGCAGTGCAAGGGACTCACTGCATCTGTGCAAGCACTTCGGCTTCGCTGAGGTTCGCACGCTCATTCGCGGACGCATTAGCCTTGACTAACGGGGGGCTATTAGCCATGTGCTTCATATCAGGAAACTGCCGCGCACCGAGCAAACTCATGATGTCGCGCTTGCTCTTTCCAGCCAACAGCGCCTCAGTCTTCTCGTCCACAAGCTCTTTCGCAATTCCCGTGGCAAGACGAGCAGCTCGGCGCCCGTTGCGAAGACTCTTGAAGGGAGCGTAATCTATGAAGATTCTAACCCACGAGACAGGCAGGAATTCCAGCAATCCCATGATGAAGATTGTTGTCTTCCCGGGTACAGAGAGCGACGGCCTGTGTTTGAATCAATGGCTGAAGAAAACTTGGATGATGAAGGACTACACACACGACACTGGAAAGCGCCGTTGCGAGGGGATCGTTCTCGTCGTTGATTGTCCCAAACCGATAGTCGAATGCCACTCAAAGTATAGACTGGATTATCGACGACGATCAAGCAGAGCGAGCCGCATACCTTCTCCGATTACATCCAGAAAATAGCGAGTAAAAAAGCGGGGGGCGTTGACGACGGTTGAATTATCCGCTCCCAAGCTTTCCTTCCATTTCATAACTAACTGGTGAGAGACATTAACACCAGGGAAAACGAATCTCGTTCGCTCCATTCACCTTCTGCAAGGGGCGACGTGAGTTGGTATTCACCAAATGTGACTAGGCTGGAGACGCACATTCGCATATGCTGTGAAGATGGGCACATAAGAACGGGCCTCGGCAGCCCCGAATGCCGGGGAATTAACTCTGCGCTGGCGTTTATGCACGTCATCTGTAGGATGCCTATGGGTGAGACACGGCAATAAGAACTGAAGTTTGCACACGCGCACCACTTGCCCAAGCCAGCCCCTCTCCCGTCAAGATTTTTGTGGCTTCAGCTCTGACGGCATGTTTCCGGATATTGTATCCCGAGCTGTACATATAATGGAGCGCCTTTGGGTCAGATATAAGTAGCCGGTCTGTCTGCATCAAATGTCAGCCCACGGCCGATGACGTTGAAACACCGTACGCCGAGGATTCCTTTCAAACGAATAACATGGCCGAACTGTGCTTGCCATTTAAAATCGGCCTGGAGAAGCGATTTAAATTCGCAAAGAAGGTGAAGGATAAGCTGATACTCGCCTCGCCTGCTTGGCTCTGGAGCGCCTCCCGCTGAGATCCTAGAAATTCATGAACATCAGCGACTTTGGTACCGTGCGAGCCACTGCACGGGGTCTTTACCCAGAAGAAAAGACTCGGGCTCCGGTCCAGGAATGTCAGAGATTGAGATGCGCATCCATCTACGATAGACGGTGTATGCTATCCAAAGGACAGCAAAGGCAGAACAAGATTCGACAAGAGGTCGCATGGTGGATATGAACTTCCACGCTGAACATGTTAACGGCTTTATAGAATCCGGCTACCGAGAGTCGTGCGAGAGTCGGATCATCGATGGTTGATGATGTGAAGAGAGGAGGTCAAGAGAGCCAGGATCAGAGAGAGATTTAGTGTATCTATCAAAGAAGCCGCTCCATGACAAGGTTTCTGGTGACGAGGTCCGTCCTGGGGCGTGGGAAGGGCGCCCAGTGACCAATTAAAAGAAGGGGAATTCCATGGGTGACATCGGACTTCGCTTCAAATTGGGGCCGAATTTCGGCTCATGACACACCGGCAAAAATGAAAATTCAGCTGGGCTGAACATAATGCCGAAAATAATAATTTCCGGTGCAAAAGAAAGGGAGCTGAAAAGGCGGTTGAAAACAACATATTCAGTGAAGGCGAAAATTTTACCCAAAGAATGATATTCAGTAGAACTTTCTGCCATGCCGAATGCACCAGTTTACTTAGGTTTTGCGAAGTCTCCATGTCTGAAAGTGGCGCCTAAAATATATGCAGCTGAAACCCAGACTTTTAGCTACAGTTTGGGTGATACTGAAATTATTATTTTTGCTCAAGCTGAATTTGCTGTTGATTCCATACTTTTAGAGCTCACTTTCAAACATGAAAAATTCCACCCTAAACTGTTGCATCCAGCAATGCAGAAAATGCTAATGAATTGCATATTTTCGGCAACTCATTTACCTTTGCCAAAATTGTGGTTTTCGACTGCATTTGCAGCCCCATTTATCTTGTGCCCCGAATTGTCATTTTCAGCAACATGTTCAGCAGAGCTGAATTTTCATTTTTGCCGGTTGTGACCAATCCAGGAGGCGGTGTTGCCCAATCGCACCTTCCCAAGGAAATGAATCAGTGTCTGTTCAGCACACCAAGATGCATTTCTCACCTGTTGTTGCTCTTCATTTTCTCATCCAAATCTTGGGGCAGGAATTTTCGACGAAGGATTCATGCCACATTTGCCACCACCTCGCCATTGCATTTGTATAGTGAAGCACAAGCTAGAATATAATGAGTCTGTTAAATGTTTACGAGACAGTGGCTATTACCGGTCCCTCGCTGATTCCACCAGGCAGCCCGGATCTTATTCGGAAAAACAGGACAATGGAAAGGGCACATACACACCTCGCAGGTCACCGAACTTAATACTTATGTTGCCGTCTCAGCATGGCAGCGCACTAGTCAATTTTCGGCGCCAGTTTCTCTGGTCTATTCCGCGGACTCGTGAATTTATTGCTGTGTGGGTTACATGTTTTGGCAAGGCATTCGTAGCACAGGGAACTCACCGGGGGATCCGTTGAATGAATTCTATGGTCGAAGGGGAGTGTATACGAGATTAGTGGGAGTGGGACTCGTTGAGTCCCACTGATCGGGTTTGAGTCGCACTTTGAACCATCAAAGATGGGACTCGATTTTGAGAGTGGAACTGGTTACCCGACGGCCTTGATGGGAACATCGGCACGACCTGTCGGCAATCGATGCCGGCAGCTACTAAGTAATTCACCTGCGCTTCATAAATCAACCGGTCTTGGTTTGACCTTCAGCAGTTCTGGATAAACTTGGAAACCCGGTGGCTCTGTCGAATCTACTTCCCGGGGATGAGATTTCATCGACATTTAATTTCCGCTGCGTGCGCCGGCAGCCCCTGACATATTTCAATCAATTTTGAACTCTCATCTGGACTTCATAACCACTGCATCTATTTTCTCAAGCAAAATGGGACTCAAGGCTAGCCGTCTAGGCATGAAACCAGGAAGGAATGAAGCTAAGGGCTACACAAATCCCTTGGTCAAAGAGCTCCTCATTATCTTATTCAATGCATCGTGATTCACTTTCTATGTTCCTTTTTAGTGCCGTACTTCAATTCCACGTCCATCAAGCTTGCTATTATTCTCTGGGTTCATGTCTCATTCTGGAACTAACTGCTTCCGAGTTCATTTACCGACGTACTCATACTTGGGTTATGTACATAATCCATTGCACCCCGATTGAAGATACAGGTTGAGGATGACGCAAGACGTCTACTCAATCACTTTGACTGCTCTTACTCCTTGGCTCAATCTCCGAGAGATTGTCGTATCCCTTTTGAATTCTCGTACTGGTCTATCCAACGTTCCAAAATCGGAGAGATGTATCTTTTTTTTGGCCTTTCATATCAGCCCATTTGACGCAAATCAGTTTAATTGTGGATCTCAACTTCATGTAATATTTAGATGCTTACGCTCCAACCAGTGAATCAACTCTGAAACATTGAATAGCCCAGGTGTCCATGAGCTTAACGACGGCGGATTTTCATTCTCCGCGCTTCAATCGACCCTTCCTCCACTTGTGGATGGTCGAGGACTTAAGGTCCTCATCCTGTTGTAAATCCAACACTTGTCGCAAAATAGATAGGTTGTGCAAAGCCGCATGGAGCCGCATGCGGCTTTTGGACATTGTGCAAAGCCACAGTATATTTGTGTTACATGTGAGGTAGAACCACTGTTATCTCTTCAAATCATAGTGTTGCATACCGGCATTTCCACATCTGCGCTATAGTTCATATAGTCCACCCAGAAAGCGCGAGAAAGCAATATTTTGACATAAGACTAGAAATTGATGCGCCACAACCGGGCTGCGTTTTGGCTCGTTTCTGTGGACTTCAGATGGCTAATATGAATCGGAGGGACTCGTACACTCAAATGGCATGAATTCCATTGAAATGTATCCTACCTAGGCCCCAAATTAGCTTTTTCCGGTGCGGCTTTGCACAATACCCAAAAGCCGCACGCGGCTCCATGCGGCTTTGCACAACCTGTCTAATAAGCACTCCAAATTTGCTTTCCTTCCTTGATGAGTTCACAGGTCTCGTTTTTTGATCCATAATTCTTGCGTAGACATGAGTTATGCGAACAAGGGTTTTTTTCAGGAATCCCAGTGGATACTTGGTGGGTAAGGCCGCTGCTTTGCACGGCAGGTCCTCATACTTATGGTTGTTTAACAAGAGTTTTCTGTCTATGGTTGTGCTGGTATATGCACGGCAAAAGGTGAAGACAAGCTAATATTCTGTGTAAAAAGCTTTAATAACACTGTACAGTAGTTTGTGAGCACGGTAATGCATCAGGCATGTGCTCAATCTCAGATATTATGTGGTTATGTTTTATTTACAACCACGTTGAAGCAAGCCCGAGCGCCCAACATGCGGAGAATTCCGCTGGTGGCTATGCCCGGCCATCATTCTACCGGGCGCAACAATACGGAGACGAATTCGGCATCCTGGTTGCCATGATCGATCGCAAGGCAGCAATTAGATTGCGATTGGAGGTTTGAAACAGAAATTTCTCAGCAACGAGCTCTGAGCCCGAATTATACAGCCTGCAGGAACTGACCTAGTGGCAATGGGGGCTAAAAACTATATTATTCAAGCTGCAGTGCAGTGTCCGGGACTTTGACGGATAGCAAATGCAAGACACGAAGGGGCGCGTGGATCACTGATGTGAGTTGTAATACAGGAGCTGAAGATCGACCTTTGTTGAGACAGAAAAAAAAAATTGTGGGTAGAAGATTGTGCAAATATGTCGGACACGGGTAATGAGTTCATTTGAAGTCAGTGACTACATTGTTTTTGCCCTTGCTGACACACGAGTTTAAACAAATTCCTGCTTGCGGTGGCACTTCATTCTCCCGAAAGCCGGAGGCTATGTCAATTTTCTTTGTGTGATTGTGTTTTCACATTGCATCGTCATGAGGGCTTCATTTGTGTGCTTCAAACTCTTTACAAAATATTTGCCTTGCGTTGGTTACGGTCGGGAAGGCCACGGTTGATTTGAAAATTTCCATTTCAGGAATGATGGCATGTCGGTCGAGATGTCCGATCCGCGGAGCTACAATTTTCGGTTCGTCTCGTCCATGAGCTGCCTTTGCCTTGCATCGCCACTGCCAGATTACAGGAACAAATTAAATAATTAGATCAATTGAGACAACATTGTTGTTCCAAGTAAGAGAATACTATGATATTGTTGCCTTGAAATTTGGTGAGTTACAAGACCAGAATGACGCACAAGCTATAACGTTCAGCAACCTTTACAGCAGAGCGTCATAAAAGAAGCACTTTGTGAGAAATGTTCCCTTGACCATGAGAAATTTTCACTCGGCGGTGAGAATATTGAACTTACCCGGGTCAGGGACTCAGCAACAGGAATATGAGGACCACAGTAGCTCGGGAGAACAAGGGAGATGCATCGAAACATTATTAATTGTGTACTTGATCAGCACAAATCGGCAAGTGGAAGAGGGAGTGCTAGTAAAGGAGTAAGAGAATTGGGAAGCTAAATTAAATCGTGTACAATGTGGACATGTTCTCTACTCATCGTCATTCTCATCATCTAGCTCCTCCAGACCCTCCAGTCCCAAACCTTCGCATTTAGCACTGCATTGGTGTGTAGAGAGGAAATTCTTGATTCCTTCCTGGCCATGATCACCAGGTCCGCTTTTTCTAGTAGAGATTTGAGTCGGTGCCGCAACTGAGATGAAAATGAATCTTACCCTTTCGGTGTATGGGCCATCGGGTCGAATATCACATTCTTCTGCTGGCCGTTGATCCTGGCCTTCATGGCTGACAGAAAAGTCAGTTCAATGCCTAGGTCAAACCTTTCAAGACAAGGAACATACTTTGAATGTCGCACAAAACCAATGTCTGCTGGCTATAATAGTAGACAAAGTGGGTGAAGGCATCGATGGTGGCGACAAGACGACTAGTGGGTTCCTGGGACTTGCGATTGAGAGTTCCAGAGAATTTTTGGACAGAAAGCAAACTTGCGAAGCACGAAAGCGAAGTCAAAGCAAACATGTTGCTGTACAGTGTGATTATTGTGAGCTCAAAGCACAGACCAAAGCGGTAGATACTAGAGAAATGTTAAAAGGAACATCTGTGGCTGCAAACCACATAACATTCTGCCTTGATTTCCTCTCATCCCGACTGTGGAGCATGGTAAACAATTCTGGGAATAACGGCGTAGACAATGGTACAAGTAAGACTGTATGTTCTGCTATAAGAGAACGGTACTCACTGTTTTGATCCAGGACCGGTGGACAAAGTGCTCAAAAAAACACTTCATGATTTTGCACGCTGTCAGCTCTCAATCCCTGACTGTCTTGTGGAGCTTGGCCGGCTCCATGGCTATTTCATTAAGTGAGTTTACTCGCCTATATTTTTTTCGTGGCAACTTACTGACTCATCGCCAAGGAAATCAAAGCTGAAGGAGTTCAACATTAAGCTCGAAGTACCGAGCGTTCGCAAACCGCCTCCTCTCCCGGTGTGCACAGCCCTAGTTGCGCAAAAGATGTTTGAGGACACCAGTCGTCGCCATGGTCCAACAACAATCCAACGTCAAATCGCTAGAGAAACCTTCATATCGCTTCCTCGGTGAGTTTTTGGAAGTTCTGTTGACTCAACAACTAATTCATTCAACTGCAGTGATATGGTCCGTGGCAAAGCACATACCATTGATCCAGAGGGAGCGGAACTGCGCTTTCCGGGAAAAAAGACACCCTTCAAGGTTCGCGGTCAGCTCAAAGCCGTTGGCCCGATGGAAGAAGTCCATTGTGATGGCCATGAGAAGCTCGGCTCAAAAGCGCTGTGAATGGGTCCAGTGGGCATCCCCATCTATGGATTCCGCGATCATATTGGCATGGTCCTCTATTTAACCGTTGTACCCAATGATCGTGATGAGGAATCCATTGGTCATATATATCTTGACTTCGTTGAGGCAACTGGCGGTGGGTGACATTCTTGTCTGGCATTCAATGACTCAGTTTTGCGTTGCAGAAATGCCGGTTCAGCTTACTTTTGATGGCGACACCGAGACTGGCGTCATGAGAGCAATTCAGCAAGAACTTCGGTGAGTATTTGTATTATCGAAGCCATGAATGACGTTAAACTGGCCCGGTTAGTCGCTCACTCTTGACAGACGAGCTCACTGAGCTTGATCGGCCATCGACCGTTGCATTGAAAAGCACGGATAATATACCGATTGAGTCTCTGTGGAGTTATTGGCAAAGATACGCTGGACATAACATCAAGGAAACCATCCTCCAGGGGAATTCAGCCGGCTTGTTTGCGTCTGGAAACCCAAACCATGTGTCAGTGCTGATTTTTCAAATGTGTCTTTGTACACTCACACTCTTAGCAGCAACTTATTCCAATGGCTGTGGCCTCGTATTGTTCAATGTCATCTCGACGAGTTCAAAGACTACTGGAATACTACCCCACGTCGTTCACAGAAGTTCAAGGCACTTCCAACGGTTGCGCCCGAGATGGTTTTTAATTATCCGGAGAGATATGATATGCTGCACTGTGGGACAACGGTTCCCGCCAGGCTCATTGAAGAACTACGAACTACGCACCTCAACAAGAACCGTACCAAAGTGATGGAGTGGGTTCCACAGGAGTTCGATGAGCTAGTGTCGGCGGCATATGAGCTTATCGGATCGCCGGCACTGCATTACACATCGGGCTGGTCAACTTTTAGCAAATTGATTGACATTATCGAGGTCTTGTAATATATCTTGATATTTTGCTGGGAAATGGATTTTTGAATAGACGACATGGGAGTGACCAAGAGGGTATTTGGATCATTCTGATCGGACATCTTGACTGACCTGTTATGATTCCCGAAATGGAAATTTTCAAATCAACCGTGGCCTTCCCGCCAACCGTAGTTGGTGCAAATTCATCTGTCTGTTCTACTATTGCCTTATCACAAAGTTCTCTTCAATCTGCCACAGCATTGATCCGCACCAACTGTCGCCGATCTTCTTTTTACGATCAGGTTTCCAAATCAGGTCACAGCCGTTGTGTCAAGATTAGACAGTATTCCATGGCTGTAGATGCATTCCTTCAAGCTGGGTCTACGCTTTTTAGATCGCCGCATCTGTCCAGTTTCCAAACTTCGCCGCTGTTGCGCAATTGATCCGTAATCTTTTGAGAGCGATAATCGGATCCAACATCTTGGCAGAAACTGTCGATGAAATTTACCGATCAAACAGGTATGGTTGCTCACACAAGACAATAGGTTTGCGCCTATGGACCATGGTTGATGTATATTCTAGAATTTTGACTGGACTGTGTTCCACCAAATAGAGCCAATTCCTGTTCGAGATCACCACAGGCCGTGGTGGCGCAATTGTCCCTAAAATAACAGGTACAGAGATGATTGACTTCTATTTCCTTGCAACCCCCCCTGCAACCAGCATGTTCAGTTCATGGAGCAAAGATGTTGAGCAAAGACGTGCTGAGAAGGTCATAAAAGAAGTACGACAACAAATACAGACATAACTGTGAATGAAGACCTTCAAGATTTGAAGTTCGGAATACAAAAGTCGGATTCTACCCTCGCAAATGACTTTACAAAAGAAAAATATAACCTTTGATGAGTTTCAACTCGTAACTCGTCTTTCCTGTATTTGTAAGACCACCCGAAAATTGCGGACTGCAAGATCAAAAAGACGTAATGGCCAAGCATCGAACCCGCAGCAGGTGTAGTTCCCATTACGCTAGCACCACAGCCACTAAATCCATTACAAAAAATGTAGTCCAGTTCTTGAAATCCATTAGAAACAGGCTTCTACACAGCCACTATTGCCCGTTGTTAAAAAACCCCGTACAAGTAAATTCACTCGATGTTCAGACTGCCTTCGATCGTTGAAAAGAACGACTACATATTACATAAGTATTCGTAAATACCGCAACACGGCCCTCATAGGTGAGTGTGTCAGCCTGGTTCTGAATATGTCTTTGTGATTCATTCAGAGACTCTTTGGCTGGACCCTTTGGTGAAGATTCTTTTTGTTTAAATAGAAACTGCGTGCGTGGACCACAACTGACTGAGCCGAACGGGAGAGTAACATAACACGGAACATATTAAGCGCTCAGACATGACATAAGAACCATGATGCTCAGAAATAACCATCACTGGAGTCTGTAGATTCTTCCTCACCAATTTCCCAATAGGAGGGTCCGAAATCGAACATGCCGCGCGAAATTCCAACATGCCGTTAGCGGAGCCGCACTCTGATGGCGATGATGAGCGAGTTGCTCTTATCGTGGAAACACCGCGACCTTGCCAGTATCCTGAATCAGGGTAGGGGAGCATGATGATTGAGTGCCAAAGAGGAGGATTGCAGGCCAAAGTTAGGTACAAGCGAGGGTTGATTGCCATCAGTACATCAGTCGCACTGCCGAGGCCGTTGCCATCAGTCGCACTTCTCAAGAGTAGTGTTGCCGCGATGCGATGCGGTCCGATGCGGTGTGATGAACTACAACTCGGTTGATCGAGTTGACATCGAGAGAGTCGAGTCCACTCATTAGGGAGGTTGTGCAAAAGCCGCATGCGGCTTTCTGCTTTCCTTTCACCAGACACCCCAACACCCTCTAATTGTGCAAACATGTCGTAAACTGGGACAAAGTGGAAAGCCGCATGCGGCTTTGCACAATGGCAAAAGCCGCGTGCGGCTTATGCACAACCTCCCTATTGGCACGAGTCCCACTTTTGAAGTACCAGAGTGGGACTTGTCCAGTTCCACTCCCACTAAAATTGTTGTTACTCGTCGAAAGGGTGACATTTGAACTTGAAGCGCTGACATGCGACTCATGTGATCGTGTTGCGATACTGATGTGGGACGAGAGTGTCTGCGGTCCGCCTATTTAATCGGGTAAGTGACGGAGATCAAACGAGCGTGGTTGTCCGGTTCTCCATATTTACGGGCGGGTACGGGCGGGTAGTGACAGCACAATAGATTTGAATGGATTTCACCCACGAACCATCGACCCTGAGCTCTAGCGCTGTCATGCCAAGAGGGAACCGCCCTCGTCTTCTCCTTGTCTCTGCAACACGCTGGCGCGAGGTCGACGGATCGAATACAGGATCCACTATGCTCCCCAAGATGTCGGCTCGGAACCTCTGAGAAACTAAGCCAGCGAGAGTTGATAGGAGCAAACAAGACAAAATATTGTGGCATTTGATGTCACACGACGTTCAGGTATTCGCCGCAGGTTTTGTTCACGATAATTGAGTCAAGAAAATAGGTCTTGGACCCATTCCGGATGTAGGCCCAGGTTGACCAACCTCCACAGAGTCTGCCGACCTTGGGTCTGCCGCGCTCTGGCTACCCGTGGTAGACAGACGTCTGCTTACCAAGCCTCTGAATGCAGTGATACTGCGAGGTCTAACCTTGACTGGGGTGACAATACTGCACCCAGCTCGATTGAAACTATTAATTTAATTTCAAACAATGTTCATCAATTCACGTGAGGCCGCGCGAAAGCATGAGTCATGACATGAATCTTAACGGGAAGTGAGAAGTAGTATTCGCACTCGTCTTGACGATTGAATGTGGCGGTTAATATTTGCGGGAACGGCGTTCAAGGGCGTCTGGTAAAGCTAAGGACCGGTGGGAGGGATGGTGGGAAGAAAGAAAGAATTGTGAATGCAGCCTCTTTGAGCAAGCCTCAAGCGCGGGATAGACACGTTCGGATAGACATCGGGTCATTGAACAGCCCTAAATCTAAACCTAAATCCTCGAGGTAAACTCGAGGCTTGCCTCAGTTGCAGTCAAGTTGAACTTGATGCTAATCGAGGTCCGCGAAGCAATCCAACAAAGAAAGTTCACAGCAGGTCATAGAATTCGAGTACTTTTTCAATTGCAGCGGGCGAGTCGAAGTAGTAAGACGAAAAAACCCAATTGATAATGATCTAAAAAGTTCGGGAATTCCCGAGAGCGCTCCAAGCACGAAGCGGCAAGTAGCGTGAAAACATACAAGGGTATAATGATCCAGGACATCTTGTGAATACATGTGGTATTTAGTCCCAAGTAAATGAGGCAAAGCTGTGGACGTGGCACCTACTCACTTTCTCGTGCTCTCTCGCCTTTGCCACCAATGGACCTCAGCCGACCCCATTCCGCCCCGCAATTAACCATGGTGTCAACGACGAGCAACGCTGAGTCCGCCCTGTATGTCGTCATTGCAGCTTGAAACAAGGACTTGATTACGCTTAATGCAGTTACTCCGGCGCCTTCTTTCCTGGTGGCAATGGCTTCACAGTAGGTGGCGGCGAATTCACGAGCAATGTCATCAATCATTTCCACAATCCACCTCCGGAACAACCCTCTGGTCTCTCATCTCTCTGTTCATTATTTTCAACGCTCACGAGCGCTAACCAGCGTTTCGGACGATTCTCCTTGGGGACATAAAGTTGGAGGAAGAATTCGGAGAGCTCCGGCTGAATCTTCGATCTGGTGCTGAGACTCGACGGGATCGAGGAGCGGGTGTTCGACGAATGTACTCCGCCAAACTTGAGGGACATGAATCCCGACAGATGACAGTAGCGCTGTATCAGGGAGATGGTGCAGAGAAGGTGACCACTAGCTCACAAAGACTTGTCTTCTTTTGATTGAACATTCCTGGCAGGAATGGCGGAAGCATGTCGCAAAATACGGGTCGATTCGGTGACTAGTCAATCCTTTTCTGGTTATTTCCTATATTGATGGATTTTTTCGCAGACATCCCAATATCATGCAACTTTACGGCTTGATGAGCGCTAGTAGACTGTGCGCAATGGTTTTCCATGATGGTTGGCACGACCTATCTGATACGAATTCGGGCTGATATTGGGAATAGAGTTGATCCCCTTCGAACAATTCCTCTCCCGCTTCCAACATTCACCTGTCTTGACTACGTACATTCAAGCCTACTGTGTTCGTACATCTGTCAGATTACTCACTTAAGTACTAATGTGCCTACATTGTTTAGACTGAAGAGAGGCGGGTATGAGGTTGAATCAGCCACACGCTCACATTGTTTGACAGTTCCAATTTTGCAGAAGGGATTGCAATATTATTTCGAGTCCGTTTTGCGGTCAAAAGACTACAGTGAACGGTTGTCATGGGCTCAGAAAGGCTATGGCGCGGCGGTGGCGTGGATACGTCCCGCAACAGGCGTCCTCTGCGTGGATCTCAGCGTGAGTCTCGTCGAAAGCCCTGCAAAAATCTCTCATGTACCATGGTGGCGGTACATTTCTCGACCTCGCTTCGAGAACCTATCATTGGACGATCCCGATGCCGAGACTGTGATCATTTCGAATTTCAAGAAAAACGATTTTCAACCGCTTGGTTCTTATCCTACGACAGCACGGTTCCGGACGTTTACTGTTTCTACGCAACTCCCAATTGCACTGGGTATCCTGCATCCGAATTTCCAAGATAGCGAGAGGACATCGTTCAGGATCACCGAGTTCCCTTCCAATTGCACTGGACTGATGTGGTCACAGAAGACACAGGAGAGAAAACCCAGGGCTAGCCAGTGGGGAAGGTAGTACTTCGCCTGGACTTCTCCTTTGATCTGATGGTCTTATCTTCTTCGATTTAAAGATATGATTGCCGTCGAGTACGGGATTGTGAATTTACAATGTCAGCCTATGCGTCCTCTTTCATGGAGAAGGAGGTCTGGCTGGCACAGGCAAATCATATTTTCACTCAACTTAGAGAAACATCGGACTTGGAGGATTATGGTGCGAGTTTATTGAGGTTAATTGTTGATCTTGACTGATTCCATGTGAACAGTCTGTATGAGTGAGATCCTCTTCATCCTCCAATTTTCAGTCAACACGCACAACACTCACGAACCCGAGGGGTACCTGTTCGTTTGTCCAGCCGAGGATTTCCGAAATGGACGAGAACTAAAATGGCCGGATTGTCCTGCCTATTGGTCGCTCGATCCGTCCGGCGCCGTCCGTCTCAGCACCGAGGAAGCAAAAACCTTGGGATTTCCCATAATCCAGATTGCAACTCAGATCAAGGGATACTCGTGGGATAACCGTGTTTACCATGGATTACACCGGTATCAACGAGCCCAAGGGTTCGATCCAGACAGCCAAAATTTGGCGAAACATCTTCGCTACCGGTTGTATAAAGTTTCGAGCAATTCGGACATTCCTTTACCGCGTCAGTGTACTCGAAAGACCTATTACACTCTGGCTTACATTTCGAAAGGTCGACGCGGCGGCTGGAGGTCTTCCCATCTTGAATCTGTCGAAATTTGTCAGGCGTTCGAAACCCCGAAGAACTCGATGCCCGATGTCTCTGCCGTAGAGTCCACTTCTTCCACGGACGCTCCTCTCCCCTCCTCTATGAACATCCCACAACATCCCCTCGGTTCGCACCAGTACACGAGCGTCACCCCACTTGTCACCTCTTCCATCCTCTTTGTTCTTGCTATTGTCCTCGGCCTCAGTCTCATTCCCACTGCGACATGAGCACGTTTAATTATCTATCGCCATCAATTCCTCAAATCTATTTTTTAGACACCGTTTTATGAGTATGTTCTGCCATCTGGACCATCAACTTGAACTTTCCTGATCGTTCACGATGCCGCAAATTGGTTGGTGAGAGCATTTGAGATCTGCGATTGCCGTGGTTTGCTACGTGCCGTGCCACGATTCGTGGCATTGATGGGATATTTTTGACTACAAACACGACACTGGAAAGCGCCGTAGCGAAGGGATCGTTCTCGTCGTTGATTGACCCAAACTGATAGTTGAATGCCACTCAAAGTGTAGACTGGATGATCGACGACGATCAAGCAGAGCGAGCCGCATACCTTTTCCGATTACATCCAGAAAATAGCGAATAAAAAAGCGGAGGGCGTTGACGACGGTTGAATTATCTGCTCCCAAACTTTCCTTCCATTTCGTAGCTAACTGGTGGGAGACATCAACACCTGAGGAAACGAATCTCGTTCGCTCCATTCACCTTCTGCAAGAGGTGAGGTGAATTGGTATTGACCAAATGTGACTAGGCTGGAGGCGCACATTCGCATATCCTGTGAAGATGGGCGCATAGGAACGGGCCTCGGCAGCCCCGAATGCCGGGGAATTAACTCTGCGCTGGCGTTATCTGTAGGATGCCTATGGATGAGACACGGCAATATCACTTTGATTGGAATGCATGAAAGTTTGTCACTTCAACTAGGCACTTGCAAGAATCTGGAACACCAGCCATCATTGGTCTTACAGCACAAGCCGCCTGCCGGGGGGGTAGTGCTGGCAAGGTTCGGTTCGGGCAACTCCTGAACCTTGAACCTGAACGCGAGTTCAAGTTCCGTTCGGTGTTCGAACGCGTTCGAACCTGAGGTACTTTGGTCATCTCGGGGGGCTGAAATCTCCCTGAAAACATCACTTACCGAGATTTTCCAGTGCTGTAGTGGTTTGAAAGGGTTCTCACTATTGGAATCAATAGACTAGAATCCAGTATAAGCAGTGAACCCGTTGCAAACGCGCGGGGAATCCATTCGAAACTACACTACATATAAACTACTGTACTATAATTAAAGCACCTATTTCACTTATCAATGACAAAGTACGGTAATCAACAGAGGGAATTCATCTCAGAGTTAGCAGTTGGTGATGCAGTGCACGCACATAGCACTCCAAATTCCAACACTCACATGCCCTGGCATCATAATCCCCACGCTAACGATCGGTGAAGGGGATACATCTCTTTCCCATTCGGTTAGTTGTTTTCGGTGGAGGATTTGCGCTTGAACACCCGCTCACTGCTATTTTGTGCAGGCAAGCTGTTTGAGAAGGGGCTGACAATGGGTACTGGCCAGTGCAATGTCAAGGCATATTCATGTTCCGTCAACTCAATTTTCGTTGCTCCGAAATTGATGTCTAGATTCAGGCGTACAACCCCTACCTGCGGGACCTAATCATCGCTGGCCGCGCGAAACCGAGCTTTGTCGTCTCGCACAACGTTTCTCTGGATGATGCTGTGGACGCGTATGTGAAGTTTGACAAGAGGGTCGACAGGTATGATTGCAGACAGAACTTCATGAAAAGCCGTAATTTTGATTGTTTCCACTTAGGATTGAAGTTCCAGAGCCCCAGAACCCTGTTTTATGAGCAAAATTTTCGTTTCGAGCCTTGTTGTACCGTGGGAAAATAAAACGCAAAATTTGGGCAGCTGACAAAAAAAATAGTGTACCTCTTGGAGCGACTAGTGCATTGGAAATCCTCTTACCAAGATATTTCCATGTAAAAAGTGCATTGCATGGCTCTCCATGCTCCTTGACAGTCATTGAGGCCAACATAGGCACAACTGATGCAAGGTACAGCCACCGGCTACTGCCGGCCCGGAACGAAAACGTAAAGTCCTCCCCACGAAAAACCTTTCCAAGTTTTTCTCCGAGGGATCCGCAGAGGACCTTCTTATAGTGCTATTCACAATAACATTGTATCTCGATAAAAACTGGGGTGCCAGTAGCAATTTCCAAATCGGGACAAAAACTTGTCACAAAGTTTGGTCTGCAATCATACACGAAGGTCCTGTTGCATCCTTGAAGAGGAAGGCAAAGCCAAGAGGATAATTGTGTACTTTTTATGTCTTTCATTTACAGTAAGTGTAATGATTCCGCAGTGTCCTAAAATCTGCATCTTTATGTCGAGGTGAAGGGTGCCTGGTCATTCGCAGTGACTCCGAGTCTTACTCTGGAGGTCTCAGCAAATACATCTAATTAGCTGGAAGGCGAGGAATGCTTTTCTTGCACGAATCGAGGCGCCAATTGTAATTGGACCCATGCTGAATCATTTAGAGATTGGATGACTACACACGAACCAGAAAAAGTGGTTGGGCCTTAGTGCCCTTCCAAGCTCCCTGTTCCTATTTCAAACCGCGAGGCCGCAGCAAAGTTTGCTGCGGCCTCGCGACGTTTCTACCACCCGTCAATCTCGTTATGGTCATCATCACCACAACTTTCCTTGCCTTCGTTGTGCGTTGGACTGTCCCCAGAGAACCCCTCTTCCAGGACAGCTGGGCGGCGTGTTCAGACACCCCACGCCGGTCCGCACTCCCAGTTTGAGGCATGACAAGAGCAACGCACTCCGAACCGGTCGACGACTTAGGTATCTAGGATACAAACCAGACCCGAAGGATGATGGAAACGATGTGCCCTACCTCAAGCGAGATTCCCGCCGACCGTACAGCGAGGAACTACTAAGCACTCATTTTGTCGAGAACACGCCCCTTCAGCGCCGTACCGTCTAATATCATTCCCTCTCCGACAACCCAAATTCTACTTGAATGTGATGGTTAATGAGTACATCGGGTCCCTTGCCATCTTCTCCTTCAAAATCGTGGCCGCGAGCTGCGGAGGCGGGGCTATCAAGGGCCAATCGGCGGGGCGCGTCGCGAGTACATTACCGCTAGCGGCGTCGCGTATTACCTGGACGTCCGCCGCCGTCATCTCTGTGCGGAGAGAGAGCTTGTTCTTGTCGTCAGCGCGGATGTGCTTGTTTATCATTCTGGGGTCATCAGGGTCAGCGAAAGGATGCGAGGGAAGGGGAAACGCAGCGGGACGGTACATACCCCGTGAGGCCGGCGATGTCGACGGGGACCACAGTGGTTATGCCCGTGAGCGATGATATACGCGTGAAGGTCGGCGAGTTGCGCATTATGTCCATCATCTGCGGGAACACGATTATGGGGAATATGTACACGAGCGCGTTGGCCTTAGAGATCACAACGAGGCCGACGGGTGAGGTCGCGAGACCGGCGGACGTCGCACTTTCTCTGGCACTGCGCCAGATTTGCGCCGCTTGCTGTGTGATCCATGCGTCGGGTAAGGGTGTGAAAGCGTTGACCTGGACCA
Source organism: Mycena galopus ATCC 62051 (assembly GCA_014925785.1). Taxonomy (NCBI): domain Eukaryota; kingdom Fungi; phylum Basidiomycota; class Agaricomycetes; order Agaricales; family Mycenaceae; genus Mycena; species Mycena galopus. The sequence continues at coordinate 182,410 of WIQG01000211.1, read as the reverse complement.
TCCCCTCGGCGTTTTCGGCGGGTTGGCCCCCGCCGTAGATTCGAATGAAGGCCAAGATGTTCGTGGGCTCGACACCGATGTCGACGCGAGCGGCAAAAGGCCGGTCGAGGCGCGGATCGCGCAGGAGGTCGAAAGCGTCGATGAGCGCTCCCTGGAGCTGCATGTTGATGAACGTGCTAGCATTAAAGATTTGCGCGATTTTCGACATATTGACACCGGAGTCGCCTGCGCTGCACGCCGGTTTGTGAGCCGGCCTTGTGGCAAGAGGTCGCCTGGTCAACATTTGCGATGCATAAACTCCAGGAAAGCGCACCAATCCGCCTTCTGACACTATATTATATTCACGCATGGATAAGATTTCTACGGGTACTGCGCTCGAACAGTAGACTCACCTCTTTCGAACAGTAAGACGCGTGTTTACACTGACGTGTTTTTTGAGCGAAAAGCGGACGATGGTGAAGGTACCGCGGTACTGACTTTGCCGCACCGTCGGAACTCATGTTGGATCTTGCCGCAGACCGTGCAGGCTTGCTTTCCCTGCGCCCGTCTCTCACGCACTTCCTTCGGGGAGGTGAGATAGGACTTGTGATATTTTTTGATATCGGGGTGAACATTGTGGTCCGGCTCCATGCCGAATGATCCCGACATGACTGCTTGGGCGGTCTTGGACACTGGGTTGTGGAAACAGATCGGCAGACGGGAAAGTGAAGACTAGGGTAGGGATATACCGAGTAGGAAGACGGACGTCGGAGACACTCGCCAATCAAAAGCAAATGCGCACGGGCCATCCCCACACTTGCACAAATAAACAGACGCGCCTTGGTTCTTGGACGGTGAAATAAGAATTACTAACTTGGACAAAAGTAGGAGTAAATTGACGAGGTGACGGTGTACCACTAACGCAGATCGGCGCTGCAATTTTTTCGTTCGCACGTTCAGTCACACCGGGGCTTGACTGCCCAATGACTGCCCCAGTTTCAGCCATTCGTCGACGCACCCGCTGGCAGGGCTGCACTGCTTCAGCACTCAGCAGAGATCATTTTTGTCTTTCACAAGCTACCTGATACATTTTTGCCCATTGTATATACAGTAGTTAACCGTGAAGCGAAACAATCTGACTGCACCGCGGATTCCGAGCCCATCGCGAGACCAATCGGCCTCGTTCTTGTGATGAGTGTTTGCTACGCCTTCCGGGCTACACGATGGTCCAAAGGATCATCTCATTAGGTGGTGTCCTCGTCGAGAACGAAGAGGTTTCATCATGCAGGCCAAATTAGGCCAAACAACGTAGTAGCGAAACACTTGAAAACAGGACAAAATGGCTCAACTTCCCTTGGCCTCACAGCCTGAAGGGCTCTAACCATCATAATAATTTTAATGAACCCTGATAACGTCTTCCTGACGCTCCCCGGCATTTTTCTGGCACTGCGGAATGATCTCGGAAAATGCAAGGAAAATGGGTGAAATAACGCCTCAAACAAAACTGTGCCGCATCGGCGCAATACGAGCATTCTGGCTAATTCTTTTTACCAGTCAGAGTTTTCTAATGAGGAGAGTGTCCTCCTAAAACTTTGAGTTCATCCGCGCAGTCAAAGGTAGGGAACAGCGCGGTGTTTCGCTTCCACGTTGTGTTTCGCTTCGGGGTTAACTACTGTATCATCTATTCAACTTGCGTTGTGACTGCCAACCAACACTTGTGGATTGCCTTTAGACATTTGACGTGCCCGTTGCCCTCCCTCGACATTATCGTGCTCTTATTATATCTTCTTCCGAGCCACACTCCTTGGCTGTAAATGTTGCAATGTCGTTTGACTTAGGACGCCGTGGCCAGCGTTAGGTCAGTTTGTGATCTTACTAGTACCCTGATCAGTCGAGTCAAATGGTCCACCAAGAAGTTCAAGACGGAGATTTTCGTTCGATTGGTTGCAGTGACGGTCAAGTCGAGCTCGTTCTCCAGTGAATATGGCACACCGAAAACGGAAAATTTTCATGACACACAAAAACTGACAATGAAACCTGAGGCAAAATTGCCTCGGGTTTCTGTTACGGTTTTTGTCCATCATAAAACTTCACCATTTTCGGTGTGTGGTGTTGAAGTTCGCTTTCCCCGGCAAGTGATTCGGACCTCATGATGATTTTGTCAATCACTTTGTCAAGGATTTTGCGTCCGAATAGCATGATTTCTCGTAGTGTGACCATATGGAAGCATAAACAAGCGCACCGTATATCCTGGATCTTCAGGGCTTCATATTTAAAGCAAGCACTTTGATTTAGGGGTTCATTGTGTTAGCCCATGAGCCATTGTCGCTTAACATCTTTTCAAAAATCGCACGCGGGAGGCGTTAAGCCACAAGGTGGGGAGCTTCTGGCCGGAACGCGAGTACCTCCTTCGTTAATCATGACCGCAGACTGAATCTTTCGCACTGTCTGTGGCCACTATTTATAAGATTGTTGAACATGTGCCGGGGGCTCATATCCCTTCACGGAGGATGGGTTTCCCTCAGTGAAAACGGAGAGGAATGAACGACACTCAATGCCGCTTCAATTCATCGATGGTCCAGGGATCCGTGTTTCCTCCCGATTGAATTGAATACTCATCATTTGTCGAAGCAAGATTTGCGACTTGTGCGCGTATCATTGAATAGGTTTAACACAGTTGAAACGCAGGTCTCATGTGGTATATGTATTGGTGGGCGTTAGACAGCACTTTAAAAACACGGCTTCAGCATGGATCCTGTTCAAATGATTGGAATAGGGCTGTGAAACGGTGAACGTTTAAACAGCGGTTGGAGCACATCCGGGCTCATTTAAATGGTTTAAGTATATCTGTGATTGATGGTGGATGTTGAAACAGCGAGTATTTTGTCAATGGAAGTATCAAGGATTCTCTGGATAGTCCTGGAATCGCGAACAGCTTTGAACCGTGATTGATTAATTGTCCTGGAGGTACTTACTACATTTTTGACTTCATCGTTGCCAGAAAATAGTCAAGTAAAGCGGTGCTCGAACACTATTTAGCGTGGAGACGGAGAGTGTTTAATGAACTTTGTAGGGTTACTGAGTAGCGTGCTCGACCCGCTCTAAGCAACTATGGTAGACGCCAAGTCTATTTTACATGTACTCGTATTGTAGTGTGAAGGATGACCGTATGAAGTCCGGTGAGACGGCGCGGGGGGAGGGCGGAACTGCGGTACGGGATGAGGGATGAGGGGGTCTACGGTCAAATCGTGCGGGATCGCGCGCGCATAACGCTCGGTTGTTGAGTCACCTTGAGCATCGCTACGGGCAACCGTAGTGTCGTATATTGTGACCTTTCGCTGCTCGCTGGATTGCTTGACCTTGGTGTTCATGGAATCCCCACACGGGCGGCGCCGGCGGCAGGCGCGACAGCGGCGATCGAGAACACAATGGCGAAGACAAAAACGGCTTGAGATCGATGGCGTGACAGAAGGGTCTTCTGGTAGAGAGAATTTACCCCCGGTAGCTATACTGACCCTGGTATGCGTATCCCGGGCCGTGGCCATGGTTGGAGGACGTGTATGGGGTGGTAGGGTATGCGGCCGGCCCATAGGCATATGGCTGCGGCTGCGACTGCGGCTGCGGGTACGGATACCCCGGGGAGCCTGCGGGGAGCTGAGTGTGCGCCGTGCGAGGTGTGACCGAGCCGGATTGGGAGAGCGACAGGTCGGGGTATGCGCCGCCGGAGTAACGCGGCCGGGTGTGCATCGGTGGGGGTGGGGTATACGGCAGGGAAGGCGCGGGAGCGGGGGCAGCATTATAGTACGCAGAAGGAGACGGCGCGGGCCGGGGTGCAGGGGCGGGTGTGGGCTTGGGCTTGGGCGCTTTGCTGACGGTGATGTATTGGCAAATGAGGCCTTTGCGTGTGCAGCGGGCGCATGGCGTGGATGGGGGCTGCGAGGTTACCTCGCAGACGATGCTCTTCTCGCGGCAGTTTAGGCAGACTATGCGGCGCTGCGTGGAGGATGGATAGTAGGACATTGGTAAGCAAGTTCGACTGCTGAAGTTCACTGGGTTGTATGTTCCTGAGGTCGAGACGACGGCCAGCTTATGTACGCGTTGTAAACGCGCTTCCGAGTCAACAGACGCGAATTGTGTCAAGATGATGTCAACGAACTTGGCTGTGCGAGAGTTTGTGGTTCTCACGGAAATTTGAAAAACTTGGTAGACGCTAAGTCGAGCTGAGATCGCCTCCAGGTGTTGCAGCTCCGAGTCGCAGCAGGCCGCAGGCGCTGTCACTGGAGCTGACAGCCATGGTCCCAGTCACCTCGATACCGGATGAGTCATACTGCATGGGATTTTAACGCCTTGAAACAGAATCATAGAGGGCATAGCTGTGTGCTGTGAGAAGGCAAGCCATATAAGTCGACTTGTCAGTCACTGAGTCACAGCTGTCAGCCTGTGTCACAGAACATGACACCGTGTTCGTCACCAGCCGTCATCGTGCCACGTGATCTGTCGTGCTTTCTCCTTGGTCACCATGAGTCGAGTGTATACAAGCGGCTGCTGGGCCGCCTCACGACCTTCCGTCGCCTTCCTGAAACAGCAAAGGGTCGTCATGAAGTAATTAGCGAGGAAAGTGAATAAGGGATCCCTTGCCCGGCGAAGAGCTGCCGTATTGACAGATTACGAGGCTGAGGACACGAGGCTGGGTGCTATAGAGTTTTTTAGGGACTGAAATGAGCCATGTACTACCCTCCAGAACTGGAAGCCATTTGGATCGAGTCCCTTCCGCAACGAACAACCAGCCAATTCAGGGCTGAGCTCAGAGCAAAGAAAATATTAGGAAGGGGAAAAGATCTCGATTATCCCGGAGATGACTTACCCTGGCCCAAAATCGGGGGATGAGAGCCTAGATCCGGCGTGAAGGACAAGGCGACGCAGCTGCGGTCAGATCGACCTCGAGCAGATTATGAGCAATGAGAATATCGAGTGCGGCAACGCTAAATTTCCCGACAATACTCAGTGGAGTCTCATTGAAGGCGCAATAAGATAGTGAAAGTTCTTGTCGAGGAAAGTGGTTTCCTCTCAGAGCGTGAAGGTGTATAATTGCAGAGGGGAGAGGTAGTGGTTCAAACGCACCCAGGGACCTGAACGGTTTGAGCAGAATTGATTTTTCAGCTTGTGATCGGGCTACGGTCCAGAATATCTGGGCTGAGAATGGATACATGGATCTAGTCTGTACTTACGAGGCACGCCTTCGGATGCCACCCAGAACATCGAACATGAAGTTGGATAAAGAACTGACGAACTCCCCCTGAATCTTCGATCTGGTGCCGGGGTTCGAGATCCCAGGCGCGGTTGATCTCCGGATGTACCACGCCAGACTCGAGGGTCGCGAATGCGGAAAGCAATGTATCAGGGAAATGACGGGGAGAAGGTGAATAGAAGCTCACGCACAGAGCGTTTTTTGATTGATCATTTTCTCAGCTCCCCTTCCAACGCAGCCTCATGACGCGAACGAGCCGAGCGGTATCTGTCGCCGACCGTGTGGACCTAGTGCCCGGGGAAGCAGCACCAAGATGCGTAGGGTGCCCGCGCGCAGAGACTCAATTACGGTGGCTAGGACTAGACCGAGAGCGAGAAAGATATGCAGACGAAACCGAAACGGATGCCGAAAAAACCAGAGCGAGAGTTTAATGAGGCCAGCGCTGGAGATGTCAGTACACGCTCGCGGAGGGCTCGAGGCTCGGTAGCCGGCAAGGCCAGGCCCGGCCTTGTCGCATAGAGTCAACATCAAGTTAACGCAGATGGGGCACACCAGCGTGGGAGGCACCAAGAAAATCAAAAAATCGCAGGGGAGCAGTCGTTTCTGGCCTAGTATCCACGTCGATGAGATATAGTTTGCATAAAGACAACGCACATGAGGAACGGAAGCGAAGGCCACAATCAATTGCCCAAGTCGGCTATGGCGCGCAGGCGGAGGAGAAAGAAAGACGCAGCGGAGGCGGGAAGGAAGCACACGCTGGGCGACAGGGCAGCATTGGGTGTGGAAAGAGCGCATCTCCCCATCGCACCGAGTTCCAGGCCCGTGAATACTCGCAGATTCCGGACGCAAATGGGGCGAGAAGACGAGAGGGTCGCGCATGGCTTGAAGCGTTTACAGAGACAGAAAGACACAGAGAAGAAAGTCGGGACGCTACTCGGATTGAGCGCTGAGTCGCACACGGACTCGGATGTGGTGCTGCACGGTTATATCCAATATATTTTATATACCCAAGAGACTCCGTGAGCGAGATGACGAAGGTGGTGAAATGCAGGCAGTCTCGAGTGGCTCCCGCCGCGCAAGCGAGTATAGCTGAAATGCTCTCAAACCTCATAGTGCCCTCCGGCAAGTGGGCCACGGAGAGGGAAGAGCATAGACGGACACCTGCGCTACCCAAAGCAGGAAGATGCATGGAAGAATCGTGTTCTCTCCGCTTAGTGTGTACGTGATCCGGCAGATTGTATACCATGTTGCCTCCGCAACGTCGAAATCGGCCCACAATACCCGAGATAGAAGAAGCGCGGACCGTAGTCGTAGTCTTCTTCCCGCGACACAGCACTCGCGCTTGCTTGGTAGTGCCGAGAATTGATACGCTACGTCGAGACCCGCCGCTGTCGTCGTCCAAATCCCCGCGCCTAGCCCGGTACTCAAGGCAAGACCAGAAATAAAAGAAACGAAACACACGCACTCACGACCTTGGGGACATAAGTGCCACCCAGCTCCCCACGACCACCACCCTTGCTTTGAAGTTTGCGGATGGCGTCGTCGCCAAAGCTTCGGAAGAACGCGTAGTCGCGCGCGAGCTGCCGATGAGGCATGCGTCGTAGGTGTATGTTGAATGTCCAATGTTCCGATCCGCAAACAGACTCGAGTGGGACTCTTCATCAGGGAAACACCACTCGCCTATATCGCACTACCGAGAGTCCCGTAGAGTAGTAGGCTCAGATCCATGTCCCCTCGATCATAGAAGGTACATGCTCTATCAAAGATCACTATAGATCCCTAGATCCGTAGATCCGTAGAGCCATAGAGCACTGTAGAGCAATGTAGAGCATGTGTTTCTATGGTAGAGCGCCCATAGAAACGCGCTTACTTCTCAGTCAACAGCGTCGCATGTTGTCCGATGCGGAAGATGTAGAAAATCACGCGAGATCAAGCGGGATGAGACGCGCAAAAAATATATATTTCGACAACAGGTACAAGGTATATAGTGTGCAGGACATTGGACAAGAACCACCAACTCACCAAACCAAATTTCCGTGAAAAAATAATTGCGTAGGCCAACAGGATTGAAGAGGCAGCCCTTGACAACGTTCGGGAGAATTAGGCCATCCGATAGACCGCCGGGCCGGTGAGCAATACGGAAATGGCACGGAGGATTGCGGCGCAGCTTGACGATATTTGGAGGGCAGGGAATCGTGATTAGACGCAGATGAAAACGCGGATGAAAACGGGGCAAGAAACGAGGTGCGAGGATAGTATTGCGATAACTTAAAAATCAATTCAATTCTTGCGACGTTTGACAGGCCCTGAGTGACGGGAATCAAAGAGAGTGAGGACGAGCAACGGGATCGTTCTTTTCGTTTGAAGGGGTTTGCGCCGGAGTTGCGGTCTTGGGGGGGGGATAATGTGGGTCGGCTTGGTCTGAGGAGAGTCAAATGTATCAGGGAACCAAGCTGAGGTATCCACGAGATGGAAATGCGGGAGGATAAACAGAGCCGAGGACGAGTAGCTGAGAGGACTTTGTGGTCGGGGAACAACAGGGAGAAAGATGGAGGGGGGAAAGGGAAAGATTTGACTTGGACTTGACACACCGCGAGTATTTGAGTGATTGCGTGGCCACTTCTCACGCACGGAGATGAGCATGCACGCGCGTCACCTCCGTCGAGCATAGGACGCGATGGCGCCCCCTGGTGTCGAGGCAAAAACACGGCGCGATGATAGATGGCGTGTTTCTATGGCTCTCTACCCGAGACATGTCGGCTCTATCGGCTTCTACTTAGTGATCCGCGATCTATGTTGAGGCCGGGGCTCTACCTGACCAAAAGCTGTTTCCTGATGTTCGTGCAGATGGTGGTACTAAGTAGTCGAATCAAAGTCCCCAGGCCCCAGCAATCCCTTTCTCGGATCCCCTGAAAGCGAGGTGGAATGGACAAGCCTGTCCCTAGTGAGCTTGGCCGCGCGCTTGAAGAAAGTTGACTTAAGTGAGGGTGGGGATTCGAGCCCGAGATGTAATAGCCAAGAGGTCGTCAGTCAAGTGCCATCAAAGATGCTGTATGTGGGTGCTTGTCCCCGACATTGATCTCTCGGCCAGGGTCACGTGGAAGCGCACTGCGATTCTTCATTCGTATATGTTTCTCAGCTGCTCTTTGCGCGTCTGAAGCATGTTTTGGAAGTAAATTAACAAAATTTACTCTACTTTGTTCAGCAGTATGGGAGTCAGAGCCGGTAAGCGCTTTCTCTTCATTTTTAGTAGGGCTTCCGCGTGGAGTTTCATTCTTATCTGACTCCTGTGTAGTATGTTGCTGTCGGCCAAGGTGTTCGATTCGAGACGATTCCATCAATGGCAAGTTGATGACGCTCCCCTATTTGCTGCAATCGAGAAGGCTTGGATCACATCGAAAAGACGCCCTACTCTCACCGAATGCTGTAATCATAATCTCCTGCGGAAGTAATTGGCGAGGATATACAAGACAAGACAACCCTCCGCTTCGCTCCGGTATTCAGGAGTGCAAGATGACGGAACCCATCCTGTGCAGATAGCAAAACATGTAACTGTTAGACACTGACTGAGAAATTCAAGAAAGTTGAGCTTAGGCCAGGGGAGATTTCGACAGGATTGTTTTAACACACATTTTCATCAGTGAATTGGCATGGTACATTAGGGATGCGAAAATGTAAAAGGTACTGTCCAGCATCAATTATTCCAGAGCGCCGAACTCGAGCTCAGACCTTTTGAACGGGGGATGACCTGCCGGTATCGCAGGCGGGGGGCACAGTGGCTTGAAAAGCAAATGAGACGGTGATCTCAGACACCAAAGAGGCAAGGCGAGCAATATTGACAGAATCATAGAATGCTTCGAGAGATGTTACACCAAGATAGCCCACGGATAGCGCAGCAGATTTGATTCGGAGCCCCGTACCCAGCAGACAGCAGATTTGGCCAGAATGAATGTTGAGGACGGGCGAAGTGGGAAAACGAGATCTTATGACAGCAAGCCGCCTTCAATAGCTTGCCGAATGGGTTACGTGGCTTCACGGCTGGATTGCGTAGACAGCAACGGTTGCAATCGACTGCGATTTGTCAAGAAAAAAACTGCGCACGAGTCAGCTGTTTGACAGGAGATGAAAGGGCAGAGTTGAAAGGCGGAGAGAGACAGCAACAGAAGGGGTCAATCGAAGAGCAGGGGCAGAGGAAGAACAAAAGGAGAACAGTTACATGGGGATACAGCATGAACAAGCAAAATCTTGAAGGATGGATAATTCTAGATGAAATCGGCTGTTCGGAGAGGTAAGAGTCTGTAAGACTAACTCAAAGCTACGACGTCCTCTCTCGGCTAATATTACTTTCCAATGAATATTCTGCGTGACCCGGCGCCCGTGCTCAAGTTGAAAGATTGGACTTGCCCGTACTCCCGGAATCACGCAAGTCCATGGAATGAAACGAATGTAGGAGTTGGCAAATGGGAAAAGAATCCAAAATTTAAAGTCGTACTATTTCCACACAGGTTGACGGTTAAATTATCAAAGGGAAAGAACTGACACTGCAAAACTAAGCGGATAGCATCAAAAAGGTCGAACGGACATCTGAGCCATTCATTAGGACATAAAGATAGAACAATTGAAGACTGAACTCATACCCTAGCTATGTCGCCTTTGTTCTTTGAGTGGATCGTTGTCTGGTTTCTGAGTTAGGTGGATCAAAAAAAAAGGAAGGGTCGGATTAGAATTATCCAGGAGTCTGAAATGAGAAATGAGGTGTACCCAATGGCTCACAGAGTATATTCGATAAAAACATGCTGTAGAACAGAATTGGAGGTATGGAAGTAGCCAGTTGCCTGGAAGGACGGAAGGAAGGAAGCCTGGAGTCAATACGTTTGTCATGGAATTCGCGCAACATTACCAACAGGAAACTCGAGGTCTTGGACCTGCACCGGTCGAGAGCTGAGATCAGGATCATGAGCTACCAGCAAGATCGTTCGAAATCACGTTGGAGGGTTGTAGGAAATTCGAAAACGCTCGTAAACCCCCTCACGGATGTTCTTGTGATGTTTGAGGTGTTTGCTCAGCTTGAGGTTGAACCAGCCTTGCAATCGTCGGCTTTGACCATTGAGGAATTTGAATCTTGTTGCATTGATTGTCCTAGGCAGTGGAAAGGAGGGCGAGACGAGGTAGTGGAAGAGAAAGGGATGAAGAGCGATCTTCGGAAACCTCCCCGGTATTTGTGGGACTGATAGCTATCGGCAGGATCTGTCGAAGCGGAGAGTGCCGTTGGGAATCAGGCAAACTAAGCCCCTTATAGGAGGCAGGAGAGCGCGAGCAAGTCGAATGGAGATTGCGCCTTTACACGAGATTAAAAACGGTCGAGTGCCGCCATTGCGCATTCTCCGGCGGCTGCGGCGGACTGCTGCGCCTGGGTAGCGACTAACCAGAGAGAAAACACAGAGGGAGACGGAAGGACTTGGGATAAATGTTGAGCACACCGCAGTAACTCACTGGGCGGTCAAAACATCATGAATTTCTACATATCTTTCACGACCTTGAGTCAGGAAATCTTCGGCAATTTACCTTGAATTTGTGGACGATTGAACATGGTTTCATGTCAAAACATAATGAACAAGGGTGTTGAAGTTGAGGACAAATTTTTGGTCACTTCACGATGCTCTTTCAACACCTTTTGCAATGAAATCCACGACATTTCATCACGACGCAATTCCAACAGTCATCATGTATCACGATGAAGTCATTATAATACATCCTGAAAAAGAGCTTCACGGAGCTGAAAAAAAAAAAACGACTACATTGCATTACAGCAACCGACCTGTTCAACAGAGAAGGGTCTATGGAACCCAGAGGTCAACTTTATGATGACTATTAGACCTATTACTATCCAGGGTAATGTAATAATTGACTGGAAGGACTTCGACTTTCAATCCGTCACGCGCACATGCATATAGGAAATTTTGGGAGGTCATGACCTGAGTTTTGTACCTTGCTTGAGCTACCGGGTGGTGGCCCCATGCAGCTCCACAGCCTGGGAAAGGCTTAGAGGATCATGAATTCATGTTTGATCATCATGAATTCATGATGCAAAGAAAACAGGCAAAAAAGTACTAAGTTAACCATCATGAATCACATCATGGAATTCAAGTACCCATCCCTGACAAACCATCATGAAACTTGAAATTCCCGAGAATTCTCTTGAATTTCATGATGAATCCTTCTTACGGTGACTGTCGCAGTCGCTTGAGAGAAGAACTAAAACAAAAAGGGACGCCGGTAGCGCTGTGTAGGAATCAAATTTGGCAGTGTGAAAAATGTGAGAATCAAACACCCCGCTTGTTATTTAACAGAGGCACGTTAATAACCGGGTTTTTAACATGACATAATCACGCTTATAGCAATTTTTTCCCCAGGATTCCTTGATAATTTCAGCTGGGATTTGGCGCGAAAACTACCTCCGGGATCTAGTTGCCCTGGGGCATGGTGCACAATAAATTTTCAAGCTCTCACAACATGCTCACAACATGCTCATGGGCCCAAAGGTGAGGGCTGACAGCTTGTCGGGCCCCATTTTTAACACATTAATTACATGCATCTTGGGAGCCCTGATGTGAGAAATGTATTTAACATGTTAATAACAGTGTTAAAAACTGTCTGTTATTTAACAAAGAGTTTATTACACAGCACTAGACGCCGGAGTTGAAAGAGGCAGATAGATTTATTCCGAGGCAGATTAGATTATGTGCGGCAGATCCGGGCAAAAGAGGCAGATATCTATTTTGAGAATCTACCTCTCTTGATCGAGCTCGGCTGCGTAAACCCACGTGAGATCATCGACCGCGAAAAAAAAACTCTCTTCTTGCTACCACCACCATCTCCTGCGACGGGCCCGACGGGCCCCCGACGCGCCAAATGCCTCTCAACGTCGATGACGGCACCTTCAGTGCCGCCGCGGTTGTGGAGTTGATTGGCAGCTTGCTAGGTCGCGTTCTGGATCAATTCAGGGACCATGTACGTTACTGCGCTTCTTGGATGTGCTGAGCGCTGTTTACGCCATTGGTACAGATTTATTCGCCGGCTTATATTCGGACCCATCCGCGCATCTTTCTTGACCGGGAATGGGTCTGACGAGTCCAATATTATCTCTTCCATCCGCGTCCGAACCTGGTCCGCGAAGCTTCAATAATCAGAAGTCGACCCAGCCCCCAAAAAGCGCCCCAAAAATAGTAAGGTAAGTTCTGGATATCCTCATCGCGATGTTAGGCTCATGTGTCCGGATACAGTATATAGTGATTAAGCACTTATAATCTCATACCGCTGACTGCGGTGTAAAAAAATGCTGATGCAAATGTGATGTCCTGCAAGTTGCCGAAAATCAGGCACTATAAGGCCCGTACCTAAAGGTAGCGGGAATTTTTCCCTCCTTTATAGATATATTCAGGCGCTCGAATTCAGGATAAATAGTCCGGCAGTCAAGTTGCCTCCCCTCAGAATTGTGGCTATTTCCTCTTGTTTCTTCGTTGCAAATTGTCTGAATCACTGATCCACGGACCGCGCTGCCGATGACACGAGTTGGCCAGCTTCTCGACGATCCCCCTATTGGTTACTTTGAGTGAATCACATGGAATCACCACAATCGGACCAGTATTGACTGAGAAATTGACCATTCTTCCTTGGGTTCAAACCGGGTGGGCGGAATTTCTAAAGTACCAATTTGGGGGTTTCACTATACATATCAGGTATGGATCGGAAGCTAGGGTTGACCGCTTTCAAACGCCCCGGAACAGGCCCCTGGTCACTTGGAGTAAAGTCGGTCCGGATTTCCCGGGAACCCTGGCCAGACTTACTCTATGAAAATTGATCCCAAACCTCTGATTTAGTCTATTCCGGACCGACCTTTGTGGAAATTTTTGCCCAACACACAATTTTCGCGTTTTTTTCCGCTTCTGGCCCCTTTTGCAGGTATTTTTGCGCTTTTCCTTTGCGTTTGGCACCACTGAAGGCTTCATGGCGGCCATTTTCAGCCGCAAAAATTTTGCCTCAAAGACCTTTGCATCCCAAAAAAACCTCGAGCTGCACCTGATTTACTGTATCACAGACCGACCTACGGCTCTTGGAGCCAGTTTTACTCTATATTGGGGACCGAAAATCGAAAATTTCTCCTCAGATTTACTCTATTCCGGGCCAAGGTTACCCAAGTGACCGGGGGCCTCCTGGAACTCGAGCAAATTTGCCAAGAAATGAGTGAGAAATGAGCAAATCAATCAGCCACGTTTAAGATGTTTCACTGCATTCAGCCGGCCCCTCGGCCGATCAAAACGTAGGCCCGTGGAGGCATGCGGAATTGATGCCGAGTTAGGCCTAGGCGCCTACCCAGATCTACCTCTTGCCACCATCGAAAAATGGAATGGTAGATTCTGCCTCAGTTGTACCAGCGGATCTACGGTAAACGGGGCTTGTTTGCATTGACAGCGGGCCCACAATATTCGAGACTGCGAGGGCAGCATGCGCAGTGATGTGGTTGTCGCCGTCGTCCTCTCAAAGAACACTATTGGCGACCTGATTCACCAGATTTGATAAAGACATGCGAGAATCCCTTTGAGGACAGTGGTCAACAGATACTGGTAGTATAACACATATGTACAGACCAGCGAGCTGGTGAGGGATGGGGGGATTTTCCGTCGCAGCTTGGCCAGCGCATTGCGACGAAAACCCTTTGCCCTACCCGGCCCGGCCCGGTCAGATTTAATCACAAGCTTATCTCCAAGTATCACGTTCCGAACTGTGGATATGAATTGATAGGATTCAAAAACAGAGCAAACGGATTGAGGCTTTGGCTGGCCCTTTCTGTTTGCGATTTTCTCCTTGCCTTTTTTAATATGTAGTTTTTATTATTATTTTAGATAGTTTGCATGCGTGCCTGCAAGGACTGTTGAGGCGACGCATGAGTTGATCTTCTGGTTGGCGGGGAGTTAAGGTCAATGGCGAGGAATCGCTGTTGACCACCCACGAGGTTATAGCCGTACAACCTACCTGTTGTGGCCACAAGAAGTCGGGAAGATCAAGTTATGTTTAGTCTTTCCGCCCCCCTTCAGTAGTGCGTGTGTTCTACATAAAGATACGGTAGCTTTTTTAGCCTACAAGGAGTTACCTAAGTCTTCGTAGTAAACTGGTTGTTCCAATTGTGGGACTGCGCCAGTATAATATATCCTCCTCCTCCCCTCGACAGCGCAAATCTCGGCTAGCTAGACACAGTCTTGCCTAGTTTCGCAGAGGCTCGCGACGGCTACCTGCCAGCCAATTATCGAGGGGTTTGTATGCACCTCGACATATTCCTACACGTACTAACAACACTGTTTTCGAGGTGCGCATAGACCAGGTACGCATTGAGTGGCGAGGCATGGCCCTGAGCCTGGGATCAGTGCGGCATCCACATCACCACTCTGTCGCCGCCGTCGCGCGTAGCATCTTTTTAAAGCTTTAGTATATCTCTTTCAAGATTTTTGGTCTCCACGGCGAACAGCGGCTCAGAGATGGCGACGGGGCGAGTAGAAAATTTTCGTGGCTCTAGCAAGCACCATCACCATGTACCCTTATACCTACGTCGCCAAGTCGGCAGAGCCCAGCCCTGCCATTTTGATTGACATAACGCCGAACTTCAACGAGGGTGGAATGACGAAGCCAGACAAGAGTCCGAGAATCTGTTGACCCACGGCTGACTTTACCTGCAGGGAAGGGAAGTGTGGCCTCGACAGCGTAAACCGCGCTCATCTTGATGGCTTCCTTGTTGAGACTCGTCGAGGCGCATGGGAGCGCCTAGACATGGACCGGTCTAGCCGACTGACGTCACCTCGACACGGCCATCGGCTAGGCCTTGCCGAGATATGGATCCTGCCCCCTCGGGGCATCAGTGGCGCCGGGAACCATGTATATACCCATCTCCACAAGCCTAGATTTCTGTTTCTCTTCCTTACCCCACGCCAGCATGAGCTATGTGGTCAACTCTGTGGGATTCGAGGACAGCTGGACTACGATGTTGTTCACGGTCTCGTTAAACTCCGTGAGTAACTTCTCCACCCCAATGGCGCCCATCCATGAGGTGCTGATAGCGGGCGCTAGACAGAGCTTTTACTTTACGGTGAAAGAGTCCCGTGTTCCAGTGCGCAACGACGACATTAAACGCTGCTTCAGCCTTTTTTGTAGTCTCCTTCCTCTTCTCTGTTCATAGTTTACGCCAGCGGATGCGGGGCGGTCGCACGCTCATCACCGCCGCATGGGTCATGTTCGCCCTCGCAACGTGCAGCACTTCAATAACTAGTGTCGCGACCGGCATATCTATGCGCATGCTGTATCTGCAGGTGCAGGGTTCCACCGACATGCCTGCGCGGCTTCTTCGTATGTACCATGCGCTGGCGCTGGCACAGGATATTCTGCTGGCACTTAACAAGTGCGTAAATATTCTCCTGGATCCTGTCGGAGCGCACTGACAAATGCTAAAGTCTCCTGACGGACTTGCTTTTCGTTCGTTCGCCTTTTGTTTATAATATTCGATTCATATGATCATGTTGTTTGCAGTTATATCGGTGCTATGTGATCTGGGGATCACGGAGGACAATCCTGATATTGCCTGCCATTCTGATTTTCGCAACTGTCGGTGAGTCAATGACCTGCTCGTCCTGTTTGTTTATTCATTCTGACTTGTGCGTCCAGTCTTCGGTTGCATAACTGGATTGGGATACTACGGAATAGCCAAAATGAGCGTGGTGATCGACCCAAGAGTGCCTTTCACCATGAGTGCTCTCACGAACATTCTTTTGGTGTGCCTCACGGGTACGTCGGTGCGTCTAAGATGTTCAAAATGCTGATGTTACGCCTCAGCCGGTCGAATATTCTACATCCGACGTGAATCGCAGACATTCACAGGACATTCATTCCGCAAGCAGTACGATACGGCGGTGGCGATCATGTGCGTCCATTCGGTACAGATATTGTATCTTCGTTGACCTAAACCACAGACTCGAGTCCGGTCTACTCTACAGTCTTTGTGTGATAGTTTACGTGACATCCATCTCCATAAAGAGTACCTCCGCGTCTGTGAGTCCACTCCCTCCTCCGAAGTTCTGCGCCACCTGAAATCTGGTTAGGCAACCATCTTCAATGGTGTGGCTTGGGGTCTGGTGCAGCTGGGAGTCGTGAGTCGCCAGGAATCCTCGACCTCTTACACTCGTTTCTCACGGTTGCTTTAGAATATAGTGCCTACGCTAATCCTCGTGCGCGTTGGCATAGGCCGCAGCACTGAGAATAGTGCCTCGATGACGCTGGCCATGAATACATCTGATCAAATGAAACCTAGCCCAATATTCGCTGTGAAGGATGATGGCAGACCAGTTGAGAAACCGCCTGGGTGGTGAGCATGTGTGGAATCTGGATGACTGCGAAAAGCAGACTTGACGAACTCTTGATGATCTCGTCCTTGTGCCAGGAGCAGTATTTTACCCCAATAAATTATAATTGAATGAAGAATGCCTCATGAATCCGCCCCTCTTGTAACACACCCGGGCCTCTCGTTACATGTTCACCATAATCAGAAAAAAGATCACCGGGAATATACATCGCTCCGTAGCATCCTCGAAACGCACGGGTTACCAGTTTAATGTTTTTGCCGTGGTAAGCATACAGCGAGGCCAACGATCAAGTGACAAGGACGGCTGTCGCCTCTCCATTGCTAAGTATCTTTGAAGGGCCAGTGCTCCTGTACATGTATTTGGATGATTCCAGAGCCTGATTCGGCTGCTACGATGAAGGGAGGGTTTTTATCGCTGTCTGCCGGCGCGGAACGTTTTACGGAGGGAGGCTATTCTGCAGCGGTGGCCCTGCGAGGAGCGTTTCGGCATCGGCGACTTGGTGATTGGTGCTCACGAGCGTGAGGGGCGTGAGCGCAGGGAGGTCCGCAAGGAATCTAGGCTGCGGGGTGGTGTCTACATGATTTTCGTTCACGGTACTCTCTGAACAGAGAAGATATCAGCGAATGGACTGAAGGGGGAGGATAGTCGACGTACGGGCGTCGAGAGTCAGTCGGTTCAGTGTGAAGCGGCTGCTTTCCACCAGCTTTTGAGCCGCCGGTGAGAGCTTGGTGCCGAAGTCTAGTTCTACGGGGGCGGAGAAGTCCAGGGATCGAGCAGCGGGACGTTCTCGTATGGGTAGTGGAACCCCACCGCAGTGTTTTGAAGCGCACGTTGATGACGCTCCGCTATTTGCTGCAATCGAGAGGAGAGGGCTTGGATCACCTTCGAAAAGATGCCCTACTCTTACTGAATGCTGTAGTCACAATTTCCGGCGGGAGTAATTGGCTTCACGGTCTCGCTTCCTAGATCAAGACTGTATATGAGACCCAGATGAAAGAGTATATCTACTCAACACCCTCAAACTCAATCCTCCTCTTACGTCGGCGGCAACTCTTCCAGAACCCTTCCCCGCTCTCCTCCTCCTGTAGTCAATCTCAACCCGCTATCCGTATGCGTAAGCGTTTCCGTACCGTTGTACGTCGGGTGATTACCCTGCACAGCTTGGATTTGCTCGCGCTTCAAAGTTGGAAGGGAACGTGTTAGCACTCCCGCTTCTCCAGAGCTCACCTCGCCCAGCCGCTGCTCGAGCCTCTGCACGTTTCCTGTAGGGACCTGATAATTTCTATGGGATTCCCGTTCCCATCATCGGAGGTTTGTGATCCTCCTTTCGTGGGAAGAAGTCGTGGGTATGGATACCACCGGAGTGTCGGCTGCGCAAGCTTCGACTCGGATGAAGGCGGGGGATGTTGTGGTGCGTGATCGACGGCGACGGCAGAGGAGAAATACGCCGAGGAGCACGCAGAGTACGATTCCGCCTACGACCATGCCTGTAATGGCTGTAACAGGAACTTTGCTCTTTGAGGGAGCTTGCGATGTTACGAGCGGTGTGGCCGATGGCTGGGATGGAATGCTACTTGTGCCCAGAGAAGACACAGATGTTGTGTTAGCCGCTGAATCGTCAGAACTACGGAGATTAAACGGAAAAGCAGTGTGAAGAACAGGGGAACACGCACGTAAAGATGTAAGAATCCAAATAAAAGCTGGCGTTTTGCCCTCTGATGATTTCGAGAATATGTCTCTCCGATGCCAGGTTCTCTGACTGGAGTGCGAGATCGTTGTACTGTGGTATGTCGCTAGAGGCCTGAAATTGCGGTTTCCGTCGAGACGTAAGGTCGCGTTCAAGGGGAATCCCGAAGGCTTTGCAAGGGATACGTAGACTGCGACATCTGGTTTGATTTCATTGGAATGTTACTTATAAGTAGAAAATTCAATCCAAGCACAGAGATATGTACCAGTGAAAGATATGACCATGGTGCTCTCAGGTTCACCCGAACCTGGCGGATTTAACGACGTCGCGCTCCCATTTATAGAGCGGGAGGAGTGCTGTTTGAAGTCACAGTTCCTGCACAGGCCCCCGAGGTTGGCGGATGTGACGGAAGGGTCGGTATCATCGATGGTGTGATCCGTGATGGTAGCGGATGCGGCTGATGCAAAGAAAAGAACGGGAGGAAGAAGAAAGAAAGACGACCGGCGCTGGGGTCGCGGACCCATGGAATGGGGGGCTGGATAAGGGAGGTGGTAGGCACCGGGGGACTCGAGGAGGAAGAGGGAAAGGAAAAACAAACGGCACGCAGAACACGGGAGCTAAAACTCGATGTGTCGAAAAGACTCATGACGCATGACAGATGGGATCGCTACATGATGGGAATAGCATTGAATTCTTTTTAAATTCTGATGATCTTGGCATCGTATGGGAAGGAATTAGGTTATCAATGTGTCATTCGCGATCATTTGTTTAGTCGTTCCGCGGCATAAGATATGGGAACAAAGTCCGGAAGTGAGGCGTCCGGTGCGCTCACCTATCATCTGTGCTTCCTGCACCCCCCCCCAGTCCCTTTCTCAAGATTCGTCAGTACGGTCAGCCCATTCATACTCTGCCGAGAATCTTAGTGCTGGCCATAAATATGATACGAAAAATTAAATTTTAAATACAGATATAATACGGCCCTGGAGGTTATGAATACGAATATGATGTGGATGTAATATAATACACGGCTGGTGTATTCAGATATATTTAGATGCCGCCAACTCGAAGTTTGACAAACAACGGTGTCTGCGATGACCATGGCCCTAAATGCCACACGAACCGCAAACCCTGTCGCAGCAGCCGCTGATGAGAAAGACGAAGTCGAGTTGTATTGCGGGAATATTTCTCCTGTCGGGCCACACTTTGATGATCCTCTGCAGTGGTGGCAGGTGAGCTTTTCTTTCTTTCTTCCTTTTTTTGGGAAATGGTATTGATTCTGTCTGTCAGGAAAATGCAAGCGCGCTGAAATTCATGCCGCGGGTCGCTCGGGACATTCTGGCTATCCCTGTCGCAAGTCGGCCATCTACACTGAGATTTGCTCAAAATGGCACAAAAACACTGAAAATGACCAACTTGCAATGGATATTCTGAGCCGAAATCCCTATCAATTTGGGTCAACCAACACATGGAAAAGGTCGCATTTACCAGTAGTTTAAGATAGCATATACCATTTTTTGATATCTCTTAAATCCACAAACTCGATTTGTCAGAAAGCCACTGTTTATTTTATCACGAGAAGACGGTATAGAGTAGGCATGGATAAAATGGTGCATAAACACTCGAAATCACTCACATTCTGCTGTACAATTTTATTTGAGGCGATTTGATGCCATCACGAGCCAGAACGTTTTCGTCACCACTGTAGGCCAGGAGTTGGCTGCCTGGCTCCAGGGACGGTTCAGGACCTGAGTGCGTTCGATATGCCTGTGCACATTTTCATGCCAAGCTACACTAGCCCTCATCAAATAAGTCCACGACCGCTCAACTTCAGCTCGATACTTGAAGCCGCTATTACTACCAAGTGGGAAATCGGTCTTCGATTCAAGTTCATCCCTGACTAAGGGAAGGAAAGAAGAGGAAACGCATAAAACTCACGCTTCCCTCCCTCTGAGTCTTGCTCCGACCTGTGCACGTATCAATAGATTGAAATCTGTGTGAAGTTGCCGCTGCAGAACTGTCACCCACTTTATCACAGAGAACCCATTCGAGGCCTTGACCATATCAAAAATGGAAACCGCCGGGGCGCGGATGGAATTGTGGCCACACAGTTGAACAGTTAGCTCTTGAAGGGAAAAACAAGAAGATATCGACCGCTCGCCCGTGTCCTCTGGTGGACCTCTCCTTTACCAGGTCTGGCTCTCCACTATCATAGGTCAGAAGTGGGCTGCGTTGCTCCACAAGGACTGTTACTTGCTGCGGGCACGTTTCAATCAAATCCATTCACCGTGGACGAATTTCCTTGCGCCTGGAATATGGGGCGCAATTGTCGTCAAGGATGCATTTGCAAGTCTCATTTGCGGCGACGAGGGCTTATTTAGATCCTACCCCGAGCCATACGATTCCACGCTATCTTCACAAAAAGGCGACGACGATACCGGTATGTTCTTGAGTGGATTCGAACCACGCGCTCCCCGGGTTTTGCAATTCATCGAGAATGAGCCGCCCCAATTGATCCAAGGCGACTTCCTCCATCTCCTTGACTCCGAGCCGTATGCGTTCAATCTCAGTGACTCGCTGTGAACTAACCTCCGGAAATATCCTTGTGCAATCTGAACTTGCACAGTCCCGTCCATCCACTCAGTCAATACCGCGCATACATCGCGAGTTTGTGGCTGCGAAATACTCGGTGTTGATGATAAAGAAAAACATTACTGTGCATGTCGCTGAGTGGAATCGGACCGGGATTTAACCGTACTGCTGCCGGGATTTTCTATGCCTCTGTCAAGTGTGCATTCAATGCGATTAATCTGCTACGCGGGAACGCATTATGGTCCAGATATCGATTGTTGTTGTGGAACACAGTCGGCCCACACGCACAACAAAAGCGATCCACGCGGTCAGCGGAACGTTCCAAATTTAAATTAGCCTTAGACTCCTCAAAAAAAGAAAACGGTTTTCGAACGACCTATGTCCCAAGATGGATTCGAACTACCTTTGCTTTTCCTGAACCACCGATATCGGGTAAAAGCAAGCTGTCTCACTCAACAATAACTTTCTCTGACTTTGGGACCTTGCCGCGCGGAAATATGGAAATCGAAGCCAATCGTCCTTGCTACAATTATCACGATTGTGAGCGCTACCCAAGTCAAATTCATGACTGAGGTGTAATTAAGATGATCAGGCTTCGCTGTTAAATTGCAGATAGCGACGACGCGAAGTGCTCAATAGCCGTGTTAGAACGCCGGCACGCGAAAAATGCCCCAGAAAGCCCACAGAAAATTGATTCGGTGCAGTACTAAGGTAGGGGACATCCACTTACGGTAAACGTCACGTGTGGTGACATTTCGTGACTGATGGCTTCCGGATTAGGTGAAAATAGAGAGAAAAAGGTCGCATACCTGCAGTAGAGCACGTAGAGACAATCCCTTCCACAAAATCATTTGAATGCTTCTCAAGATGCCCTGAAAAAAATGCCTTGGTCTTTGTTGAAAATCTGAGAGAGGAGATGTCCTTGCAAGATAAAAACCATTGTCAATTGCTCGGCAGATGAGTTCAAAAATGTGCAGTAAGGGCTACAAGATAAGGCTATGGCTACAAGATACAGCAAAACATATACAACGAGATTTCAGAGTAATTTACAAGATACCTTCACGTTCAAGCTCCTCCAAAATCCATTCCGGGAGGACACGGTGCCCCCGATACTTCCGAGCTGCCCAGGCTGCCTGCCGTCCATTGAGGCCTTTCTGGTAGGCATCAACAAACTTCATCGAACGATTTGCGAATCTAAGATCAAAGATCAATGTTTGCGGTGGACTGGGAAATTGAAGACAGTTACCGGCGCATCATTTCAAGAGGTACCGAGTCCAGGGCCTCTCGAA
The DNA here is from genome assembly GCA_014925785.1 of Mycena galopus ATCC 62051. NCBI lineage: Eukaryota > Fungi > Basidiomycota > Agaricomycetes > Agaricales > Mycenaceae > Mycena > Mycena galopus. Next base: position 160,213 of record WIQG01000211.1, on the reverse strand, counting down.
CGTTGCGGTCCAAATCCTCTTCTCGAGATGACTCAGGGAAGAAGCGGTAGATCCGCTTTGCATACCCCCAGCACTGCTCAATAAAATTGAGCTCGCAGTGGAACTTCGGCAAAAACAATACTGAAAATCCGCGGGAGTTGCATGCGGTCTCCAAGACAGATTCCACCTCGGCAAAATCAGGCTGAGTGAACAGCGCCCGGCGACAGCAGCAGTCAGTAGCCAGTGGGGGGCACTTGAAGCCCTTACACTCTGCCTTCTTCTGGGCAATATGACCCAGTCCCCGTTCCTCCAAAATCACCTTCATACCCTTGAATATTCCCGCACACGCATGACCCTCCGGAAAATATAGTGACTGCGGCTGCCCATTGAATTCGGCACCGTGCATGGGAACCTGTGTTTTCTTCAGATGCCCCTTTGATGTGTACATCAACTTCCCATCGGCGTCGCGAGCGTTAACCGAAACAAGGAAGTTGTTGGTAAGTGTGGGGAATTTCGGCATTTTTCGTGCGGAGAGAGCGCCATCGGGCCGTTTCGTGTGAGTAGTCGCGTTGTCGTACACGAGGACGTGCTCATAGTCCGGATAAACTTCCTGCAAAATGTCCATGAGCTCGTCAGCCTGCTGGACGACGTCTTCGGAGGTGCAGTAGCCGTCACGATTCTTCCCGGGTTTCAAGTACTTCCGAGCTGTGCGTTTACCATCAAGTGATTTCGGCGACCAACCAAAATCCTGGGAGACGAAGTCCGAGACCATAAGAGAGACGCCGTCACCCTTTTTGTGAAGCTTTGAGGCATCTTTGTGGTACCAACTTTTGCGCTTGCGATCATGCGCGTAGAAGATCGACTCGTCGTGATACCATATAATCACGTGCTTGCCCTGTGGGTGAGGTCCGAACTCCGGAAGACCGTCTCGTGAATAACGATGCATCCTCTGCTGGAGTTTTTTGATTTTGGGGATGTATTTGTGATCTCGGTGGTAGACAACATCTGCGCGCTCATGGCCGTCGGTGTACTGACCTTTCTTCGGCTCAGTGTACCTATAACCAAGGGCGTGCAGGTATCGACGGGCCGTGCGAACACTGATCGTCCGGGTGATGTCGTGTTTCTGCCTCACATCCTCCCGGTTGATGAACAGCATCACTTTTTCGGCCGTGATCGCGTTCCCTATCTCCAGAAGGTAGAGATTGATGTCCGTCGCTAAACCCTCGTTGACAAGTAGCGATTCGTTCCAATCTCCGAAGGGATTAACGGGAAGAATGGAGCGATCATGAATGTATTGTCTTGCCAATTTACAGAGTGTTCTGACACAGTATCTGCCATGCCCAAGGGCCACAGCAGTCTGCAGTGCAGAAGCACCCCAATGGGAATAGGAGAGGGAATGGGGGTTCGTGTAGCAGTTCAAGAATAATCACATGCCTTCCAAACGCTTGCGAACCAATGGATCTATATCCGGATTTTTGTAGCCAGCCGAATTTTCTCCGCGCTTTTCTCCTCGAAGAAGTGCCGCAAGATCTTTAGCAGCAGTAGCGGCAGCGACAACTGTGGGTGCTTCCCGAAGTTTCCCGGGGGCCATATATGGATCCAAAATGTTCGCGTACGCGTTTTGAGTGGGGGTATCAGCAGCAGCAGCTTCTTTGAATGCCTCTGCTTCGGGATCTGGTACTTCTGGATCCACGGAATCCAGGCTGTCGGTCGAAATATTGGGGTGACGAGACGCAAGATAGGAAATGTCATCCTCATCCGGCACTTCCTCGATGGTAACGGCATGTGAACGATCGCGAGGAGGGCGTAACGTGAACTCATGATAGGTCTGTGCCGGCGCAGCTGTTGGGATTTCGGGACATGAATTCTGATAGAAAAAAGTGCCGTAGGGAACTGGAAAATGGCCGGAAGCCACAAATACATCATCAATGGGATCTGTGGATGGTGGGCCAGCAGAGGCAGCCGACGGAGAGGACATCTGGTAGATGAAGCTGCCGTGTGAGGCCGGAGAATGGCCGAGTGCCAAGGACAACACGTCGATGGGATCTGTCAATGGAGGATCAACAGAGATTGCCGAGGGAGATGTCGAGTCCTTCCCCTAATTTGGAGCATGTTAACACGCGTGTTTTGACGCGTGAATGGTGCAGACTCACAGTGGAGATTCCCTCTTCAAGGTCATTATCCCCTGATGTCTTCCTCCTTTTCCGTGGGGAAAGACTATTTATAACGCGCTTTAGAAAGTTCCCAGCACGCGTCCGTAGGTGCTTTGCCTTCACAGGCATAGTGGTGGGCTTTAGCGGGCAATGGGACGCGTTAAGATGGAGAAGTAGCGCGTTTTTGGGTAATTACAGCACAAATTCGGCTTCTCCTCAATTCACACAGAATTCTTTCTAGATCCGTTGATTCATACTAACTCCTACCTACCTTTGCTACAAATTCATGGAGCCGATTTTCTCGGAGGGGCGTGCTCATTATTTGGGAGCTTTTTCTCGATAAATTACCCCGATTTGGATGCTGTCACGCTGACCACGTGACGTTTACCGTAAGTGGATGTCCCCTACCTTAGTCTTGTAGCAATCACGGGCCGCTTGGCGTGCTGTCGACTGATTACGCAATCCGCTGGCTCTTTCGAAGCCTGTTTTGCTTCGGCCGATCAATCCGACACTTGCCGATGCGGTTCATTTGGTGGTTTCTTCTTGTTTCCAGGTCACGAAAGTTTGTGTAAGAGTTCTCAAAGACCTATAGTGCACTCAGATGTAAAAAAAAATTATGTATATAGCATGTTTCTAGCCAATTTATTTCGTGGAAGGTGGATTACGTAATCAGTGGCCAGCACGCCAAGCGGCCCGTGATTGCAAACAGACCATATATAGATACATACTTGTTCGTCATCGGAATATCGGTTCTGTAGCAGAGACTAAGGAAAGGCCGCCTTTTGGTGACGTGACGACAAAGACAGTAAACTCTCGCTGGTGGAATTTACTGCCGAATGCGCGGCATTTTCGACCGCAGACGATGTACACCGCCTCTTTTCCGCCGCTTCAAGTGGAATATCCCATTTGCCCTTGAGGGAATTTGCATTCAGCGACGAATTCGGCTCATTCGACTCTTCGCACTCCACCAACCACCTCATCCGATCCCAGTCGCTCCGCAGCCTCTTCTGTTTTGTCAATTTGACCTCCGTGTCTATTTTATCGGCCGTGGGGATCGACTTGGATGACACCACCGTCACAGACCTGGCTCGGTCCTGGCCTCACATCGAAAAGCTCGAGTTCCAGTCCTACTACGGTAACCTTGCCCCCCGCGCCACACTACGGTGCCTGGAGGCGTTTCCCAGGTATTGCCCGCGCCTCACCAAGCTCGCGATCGCTTTCGATGCGACCGTGATTCCGATTCCGACATTAAAAGAAACCGATCTCTCCCTGGTGTGCTTGAAGATGAAAAATCTAGATGTCGAGGCCTCGCCTATAGAGACCGCGCGTCCTGTTGGCAAGTTCCTCACCCGCATTTTCCCGCGCCTGAGAGAGATATCGACGCTCGGAGACTCCTTATTCTTAGGTGGCCAGGACGAATGGGAAACGGACGTGGGACAGCAGGTACTCCAGTATGATCGCAAGTGGAAGAAGGTGGCGTTCATCCTACACTAGTTTACTACTCGGTGGCACACCGACGCGTTCCTAGAAGGACTCATTGTCGAATGATGAGGCGTTCAATGCTATAATTCACTCATTGCGTTAGCATCGGGGAATACTGTTGCTCGAATTGAACTCGTACGAATTCCAAGCATAGCCCACGCGCACAATAAAATCTGGGGGCTTCAGTCGATAAGTCTGCGGAGCCGTGTAGCCGTGCGTACTCAGATATCTACTCTTGAAGAAAACAAATGGATTATGTAAATATGTATGGCGCTGGGCGGATTCACAACTTCCAGGTGTATCGCCTCGTGAGGTTAGATTCAGAGTGAACTGCCATGATCCAACCACGGTCGCAATATTCGAGAAAGGCTTGTGGCGCTAGGCGCATCCGTGTAACACAATTCTCACTACAATACACTTCTGTGTTCGACTCGGGGCAGGTCATTCAGATGTTATCGGTTGGCGTATTTTCGGCTGTATTATCTGAGACTGGGTACTGGGCCACCTTAGCATTGTTTGACTCGATTACACACATAAGGTGAGGTGAATACAGGTATATGGGCTTTAGATCTAAGGTATGCATCCTGTGAGTGAGCCAAGATATTTTACACGAATTTACACGATGGTTTCATGGCCTACCGAATTCTTCTTTCGGCGATATCCCAAAATGGCAAAAAACGGCCTAGTGGGCCACCCGGCCCAATCCTTCGTTCGCATCCGTACTATACATCCCAGTGCATCACAAATCGTTCAATGGATCAAACTAAATCATCCTGTACCCTCAAACCATAAATCTGAGGTGTATGGCGACCATAACTATGTGCCCTTTGCGGTGTGAAGGACGGCTGAGGTTGCAGTCTGGGCTGAACGACTACTGTGACAAACCGCGAAGCGAAACGATCAGATGTTTCGGCCATTTCCGAGTCCAGGCTTGTGACGACCCACTTACCAGTTGATCTGTTATGAGGGCAAGCATATTGATCTTCAGTTTTGTCTGAGCACAAAAAACTGCGCCAAAGTCAAGCGTTTTGCAGGCAACGAGGCCCAAAGTTCGGATCAGTCCGTTCTGAGTCATTAACGAGGAAGCGAAACAGCGTGTTAGCTCAGTCAATGCACCACTCAGACCCCTACATCCATAGACTAAGATGCCAAGCCGTCCAGGCACCGAGGGACAACGGAAAGCGGCAGCTGAGCTTGAATGCTAGCCTAAACATCTTGAGAGGTGTGAGTTCCGTGAAGGCTGGCAAAGCGAGCTACTTGGTTTTGGATTTTCGTGGGCCATGGAGTGAGATTGAAGCCCTGAGGTATGTTCCATTGGATTTGGCATCCACGAAAGTGGGGGGTACGTTCGGAACGATCGTCGTTGGGGCTACGAAAGGGCTTGTTTGTTAGCGTTTCGCTTCCGTGTCACGTTTCGCTTCACAGTTTGTCACAGTAGTGTTAAAAACCACAGAGCGCAACGATGCCCCAAATTGAAGTCTAAATGGTTAAATAAGAAGTATTAGAACACACCTAATCACAAACAATGTCCCTAGCATACTTATAAACCCTCGAAAAAAATACATCTATATGCGCAAGTGAATTTGGGTGGTTTGGGGTAGTGGCCGTCCGTGGACGTCAAGTCTCAGGATTAAAGCCAAAAAAATGCGGGAGCATACCTAATGATCTGCCTCGAATGCAACTACCAAGTTCCAGGTCTATAGCAAAGGCCCGTGGATTGCTATAGAGGTGGCCCAATTGTGCGGCTCAGGATCAGGTCGAGATGTTCTTGATGAGTCCTGGGTACGAAGGAAAGACATTTCAGCATATCAAATCACCTCAAGTGATTCTCTCGAACCAGGGGATGAGAACGAGCCCCCAACCTTGGGAATCGGTGAAGAACTGGCGGAGAAATAAGCGAAAGTCAGGCCGGAAGGCCGTTCGGAGATAAGAAATGACGGCCACACGCCGGCGTCTTGATGAAAAACCTCCCACAGATTTTGATCGCCGCATCACTCTGCCCCCAAATTTGACATACAGTGTCCTCATAAGTCATATTCCATCCCAGAGTCACCAAATCTCAGGACTTTAATCCACAACCCCTTTTATTATGCAAGTGGCCCACTACCTAGTTCGGCCCGGTAGGCAGTCGTTGATAATATGTAATGAATTTAAGAGAAATTTTGCATGTGCAGATTTGTACAACATTGTGCCGGTGAACAGGACTTGACAAGAATTCAGCGAAAGATAACGCGTGAATTTCTCTACTTAGGATTTCGAGGATAGGGTCGACGGCGGCGCAGGTCACGGTTGAGCGTCGTGCAAACCCCGAGCGCAGAAGATTAAATCCACGGCGACGCCGACTCTGTCCAAGCTGCCAAATTAGTGACTAGTTCAGCCTGTCGAGAAGAGAAGGGGGAAAAAATCCGCTTTCTTCTGCCCTTCCATCGCTCCTGGCCCGGCGTCTCCTGGTATGTTTACAGGAGGTATTTCATAACAGGCAGGCCAATGCTTCAATGCCGGCCGGGTCGACCCATAATTTCCGTTGCATTCGGATACGCTATTTCTCGTTCTTTCATCGACTGAGATGGCCAGCCCTCACTTGAAATTTGCCGACAAGATGCTGTCGGCCGACTTGGAATGACCTAGCAAAGTTGCACCAAAATCATGGAAACAGAGGCTCTATGGAGTTGATGGCGCCTATGTGGTTTCCGTTATCGCGCCCATGTTGGTTAACTGTGATTCCCGGATGCGCATATACAAGTGTACCACGTACTGAATTTGGCTCGGTGGCCCGATGGATCTTGAGGGGAGGTGTGTCCTGACTTACATCCCCATGCCCACGCGACGACCCGTTACGGATGTGGTCGAATACCCTGCATTGTCTAGCCCGATAACAAAATTCGTGGTTATTATTACCCTTATTATAAAAATTACGCTGTCTGTCCGAAGCCTTTTAAGCTCCGCTCAGATCCGACTTCCAATCCACTTGCTGAAACTGATTTATTGAGGTTGAACTTCTCCGCGGGGCTCCCCTAAACCTAGCTTTGTTGCAGATGTTATCCGAAGCATTTTCCGACCCTCAGAGAATGGTAGGGAATACATTCGGGTCAATGCCGGCCATCGTTCGGCGGACTCTGCCGCTCCCTACAAGATCTTTATCAATCTTCTCTGTCAAGTCGTGGGTACTGCGATGTTAATGCAGAGTCCGGCTTCACTGTTCCGAATGGAAAGTTCTCAACCGAAGTGGTAGGCCGCTTTGCGGCCCACCGCGCTCTTGTATTGTTTATGTAAACCGCATCATCGACACTATGATATCCAACATCCTGATCGCAGCCAGCTGCAGTAAAATTAATTCAGGGATTGTATCTCAGCGTCAGAACACTCACTATCAATCATGTTTGTATCGATCCAGAAGGAATCCGGTGGCACATAGAGGAAAGGCCGGTCAAATAGAGCAACGAGTGTGTCATCGACCATGCACCTTGCACGAGTGGGACTGAACCCACGCCTTCGCTTTCTCCTTCTCCGTAGCGGTGGGCGTGCGTACAAACTCCGACATGAAGTCGGGGCGCAGAATTGCCACCGTGACGACAGTGATGGCCCCTTTCCCTACGCCAGCCCAATTCGCGACTTTGTGCAAGCCAGTAACATTGCCCGAGTGCCCAAAACGAAAGAGGAAAATGGCGAGCTGGGCCTCCACTGGCATCTGGGCATTAGTTGAGCCATTAGCGTATAAGGGTCGTCCGCGAGTCTTTGGGCAAGCCGGTCGAATGTGAGAGGTGATACTCGAAGTTCTTGCCGAAAAAGAAGTATCCTTCATCTCCCCCAAGACATGTCGTAAGAAGGCAGGGCCTCGGGGGGAGTGGCACGGCATCTCGTAGCGGTGGTCGTACGTCTCTTCGGGATTGTGTCGCACCCGATTTAGGGGCCGATTAGTGCCCGAGACCATGCCGTCCTTCAGCTTCATCCATCTCCCACTCATCCTCGCCATCCGCGTCTTCGCCAGAGTCTGACATGCTGTCAGACGTGCTGTCAGAATGAGAGCACTACGGGCAGCCGAGTCTACCTATATCATCCAGGGACCCCCACGTCCTTCCAGTGGCAACTATGCGCTCGAATCTCAGGACGCTCTGGAGCAAGGCGACCCCATCAGTTGCCTCGTCTCCTGCCTCTGGGACCGCATCTGCATCGGTCAAAGAACCCTACTCCATTGGCGAATTCTCGATTGACGATTACAGGCCAATTAAAGTCATCTGCATTGGTGCGGGGTTCAGCGGGATCCTCTGCGCAATTCGGTATACTGTGCCGCGGGACCTACACTTTGTCTAATACGGCCTCAGCTTCCAACAGAAGGTCCCCAACCTCGACTTCAAGATATACGAGAAAGCAGACGGTGTCGGGGGGACGTGGCGCGCAAACAGGTACCCGGTGCGCACCTTTATCTGTAGTGGTTCAACCAAGACCCTGTTGATGGCATCCTCAGGGAGCAGCATGCGATGTGCTATCCCATTGCGTGAGCATGATCTCAGTGTTGATTCTTTGGTCTAAATGCCGTTTTTACACTACGTAGTACCAGTTCTCGTTCGAGGACCAGGTAGGCAGCGCTTATCTTTCATCGACAAGTCGTCGACTAACTTTGAATTTAAAAAAAAGTCGGAATGGTCTGGGCTATTTTCCACGGGACCCGAGATTCTGGCCAACATCGAGCGCGTCGTCGACAAGTACAAGATCAGAAAGTACATCAACCTCCAGCACGAGCTCACACATGCGAAATGGGACGCGCCGTCCGGAAGGTGGACCGTTTGTATTCGCCATGGCGCCGAGGAATTTGAAGACTCGTGCGATGTGCTCTTGCTGTGCATTGGCAGCCTCAGTCGGTGGCACTGGCCGGACATCGAGGGGCTGAAGGAATTTGGTGGGACGCTCGTGCACAGTGCTCAATGGGATGTCGGCGATGGCACCTGGGAAGAAGGTGTGAAGACCTGGAGTGACAAGACCGTCGGGATCATCGGTAACGTCTGTGCGCTTTCTCTGTCCATGCAGGCATGAACTGACCGTGATGATATTTCAGGGGTCGTCCGGAATACAGATCGCCTCAGCCTTACATCCCAAAATCAAGCGAATGGTTAACTATGCCCGTGGAAGAACCTGGATTTGTCCAACACTTTCTACTTCCAGCACATTGGCTGGCCTCGGACGCGAGCCTAATGACACCAATCGTGAGTGATTCCAACATTAAGATATTATCCAACCGAGTGCCTCTATGAACAGCGACCTTCACTGCTGCGGAGCGCGAGAAGCTTAAAGACCCGCAGCGCTTCAAGGAGCTCAGATATGCCGGTGAAAATGAGATGAATGCAAGTTGATGCAGTTGAATCTCACTATGTTTCTCACTGATGTTCATAGACCTTTCACGCAATCACCATCCGTGACTCTGACTTGCAGAAGGCGGCGAGGACGACTGTGGAAGCGAGCATGAGACAAGACACCGCGAACAAGCCTGGGCTGCTTGAGAAGAGTGCGTACACCACTTTCACAGCACATCCCGCTGTTGCACAACCTAGTTTTCCTAGTCTTGCCCCCGTGGTCCGTATTCTGCAGGCGCCTCACACCATGCGCGGGATATCTCGAAGCCCTGAGCGCCGATAATGTGAGTGCACCGTAGATACCTTTTTCTCGCCTAGCCTATCTCAGCGCGGCGTAGACAACGTATGAGACCACACCAATCAAGCGGGTTACTCCCACCGGTATCGAACTGGCTGATGGCCGCCACGATGTCCTCGACGTCCTCGTGTGCGCCACAGGGTTTGATGTCTCGTACCACTACCCATTTGACGTCGTCGGCCGCGGCGGAGTCAAACTCAACGACCGCTGGACACCCTATGCAGAGGCGTATCTCTCCCTCGCCGTCGACGGCTTCCCAAACATGTTCCTTGTCTACGGCCCTGGCTCCGGGCTGAACACCGCATCGATCCTGGTCCTTTTGGAGAACCAGGTACAGTATGTCGTCAAAGCAGTTCAGAAGATGCAGAGGGAGCGGTTGAAGACGATGGAGGCAAAGAAAGAGGCGACGAATGATTGGACCGAGCACATGCGGGTGGGTCTACTCCATTACTTGTATACTGCTCGCGCCTGATATATTGACCTTTCAGGCGTACTTTCCCAAGGCATCCATCCCGCTTCCACGGACTTTCCGGGCGCTAATAATTTTGTGTAGACTGTGTACACTGACGCATGCAACTCGTGGTACAAGGCGCCTGACGGCACAGTGGTCGGACTCTGGCCAGGTGAGTCCGCCACACTGAGTCGCGCGCCGCTTCCTACATCAGAGGTTTGACTCTTGTTTACTAGGCAGCGCCCTTCATGCCATTCGGACGCTAGCCAACCCGCGCTGGGAAGATTATGAGTACGAGTCAATCGACAAGACGCGCAACAGGCTGTACTGGCTAGGCGCCGGAGACACGGAGAACGAGCGCACGAGGACTGGCAATCGTGAGACCGGCTTTTTTTGTTGAAACGTACAGACTAATTTAGTCCGCAATAGTGGCGTGGTACCTCGACGCACCAGATGTACCCCCGATCCCCGAGTAAAACATACGACATATGGACAGAGTACAGGCAGAGAATCAGTAACTATTATGGAGGACGACTGGTACAGAATATATATATGCCTCATGTATCAACTACATGAGATGGCTCGAATCAGTACGCTGCCTTTGTGAATTACTGTCTTGCCACCAATGGTACTAGGCCAGTGCCTGCCCAGTTAAGTAAATCCTGGGAAGCAACCGTCTTCTGGCCGCTTCCTGGCTCTGACTTCACCGCTGCATCCCTGAATGTTTGAAGCGACCTTGTGGGGTTTAGCCGCGGCGACCGTCTCCCTACATCAATTATGAATGATCTTTTGGGGATTGTATTTTCCCTCGTCGCGTCATCCAGTACGTTGCAAAGGATTGGGTGAACCGAAGAAATGAACTAGTCACAGTGCACGTAGTCGAGAACGCGACGATGACTGAAGGGACGTCGAAGAACAAGGTTTAAATTTAACCGGCGAGCTCACAACCAGCGTCTCCCGATGTCGGAAGAAACTGTCCCGAAGTCAAAAATCTAGACGCCCAGAGCGGAAATCTCCAGAGAAGCGAACTCGCCACAGAGTTCTGATCTTATCGGTTGGCGTGTTTTCAACTGTATGTAATGAATTTGGGAGAAGGTGTGCATGTGCAGAGTTGTACAACATTGTGCCTGTGAGCAGGACTTGACAATTCAGCGAAAGATAACGCGTGAATTTCTCTACTTACGTTTTCGAGGATAGAGTCGACGGCGGCGCAGGCATTGTTACATTGCGAGGCGTTGGGGAGGCCCGATTGACGCCGAGTGACCCCGCTCTTGGATGGGTTACGTGGTCCCCAGCGGCGAGCTCAGGGCAATTCCATTCCATGCGAAAGCTCGCCTAAACGCATTCTCGATAACAATTCAACTCGAGTTCAATCGGTTCGACGCCTCAAACAAAAGTCTCTCGGGCAAGAATTTATATCTCTGCATCTTCCTCAGCTGACGGCTGCGTATTCAAGCGCATTCATCCATTCACTCCGGGATGGAATTTCTAGAGGTGAGATATGCGTCTAGTCCAGACGGTTGAACGTCGTGCAAGCCATCCTGTACAAGCTGCCAAATTGGAGACTGGTTCAGCCTGTCGAGAATGAGAAGGAAAAAAATTCCGCTTTCTTCTGCCCTTCCATCGCTCCTGGCCCGGTCGGTATGTTTACAGGAGGTATTTCATAACAGGCGGGCCAGTGCTTCAATGCCGGCCGGTGGGGCTCACAATTTCCGTTGGATTCGCATACGCTATTTCTCGTTCTTTCATCAACTGGGATGGACAGCCCTCACTCGCAATTTGCCGACAAGATGCAATCGGCCGACTTGGAATGTCCTAGCAAAGTTGCACCAAAATCATGGAAACAGAGGCTCTGTGGGCTTGGTGGCACCTGTTTAGTTTCCATCATGGCGCGCATGTTGGCTAACTGTGATTCCCGGGTGCGCGTATGCAAGTGTACCACGTACTGAAATTAACGAAAATTGACGATCACTCGGCTGCTTGAAAGGAGGCGCGTCATAACTTAGATTCCCGTGTCCACGCTATGATCTGTTCACGGATGTGGTCGAATAGCCTGCATTGTCTAGCCCGATAACAAAATTCGTCCTTCCTTGATTATATCGTTTATGTAAAACCGTATCATCGATAATATGATATAATATGATATCCAACATCCTGATCGCAGCCAGCTGCAGTAAAATTAATTCACGAATTGTATCTCAGCGTCAGACACTCACTATCAATCATGTTTGTATCGATCCATAAGGAACCCGGTGGCGCATAGAGCCGCCAGCCGATCCTCTATATCATCCGCAAACTTCGATATCGCGGCATAGCGTAGCTGTGGATGTCCGCGGTACAAGCAGAGCCTGTTCAGGCGGGGAAATCGGGCGGCAGGATTGCCAGCGTCCCTGTGAAGATACTCTGCCATGTCCGCGACGATGGTCCCCGTGAGTGACGTGAGGGGGTGTATTTCCAACGTCGTGAGGTGCGGGAGGGTGAGTGCATACGCAACTGGGGCGTTGGCCGAGGGGCAGGTGAGGATTCGGAAGAGACGATCTTTGATGCAGCTGCACTCGTCGATGACGAGCGTTTCGAGGATGGGGAGGAGGCGGAGGAATGAGAAGAGCTGGGAGCAGGAGATGCGCTGGCCGGAAAGTGCAAGGTAGGTGAGGGGAAATTGGGACCGCGCATGGAACGCAAGCAACGTATGGATGGAGGGGTCCGCTTGGGAGGATAATGAGAGATGGGTCAGGTTCGGAGCGGTGATAGCTTCCAGCACTAGAGCTCCTTCGGCATGGCGGGCCGAAATATCGAGCCGGGCTAGATTGTCAAGTGTGCCAGTAGCGGGGGGTGGTGGAGTTCCATCCTCCTCGAAATGCTCGAAGAGGTCATGGAGCGTTGCAGATACAAGCGCCGTACATAGGGGCAAGAGATCTCGCGCCCCGAGGACGGTGAGAGGAGCCGAAATAACCAGGTCCGTCAACTGGGACCAGGGAAACGCGGTGTCGAGGAAGTACACGTCGCACGCGAACTGCAAATCTATCTCCAAGGCCTGAAGCAGAGGCGCTGACTGAAACGAGTTGAGAATGGCTTCAAGATTTGGTTCCTCGTCTCCGGCGATCGATAATTTTAGTGAGGAGAGGAGGGGAAAGTTGGCCTGTACCGGAAAAATGTTGGGATAGGTGTCTTCTGACGAAATCTCCATGGATATCGTTTCCAGCCTATGCTGGCAATTCCAAACGATGTCGAGCCAACGGCGATCCGCATAATCGCCTCCTGTGGTGGCGACACTCGAGATCATGATCCAATTCTGCCATGGAAACGGGGATGGAGTCTCGAGAGCGACGTGCAATGGAACACTGCGCGAGCGGCCAAGTATTTCCTCCACAACCAATTCTCTGCCGCGAATAAAAGCAGACGTCAGGAGGGTCACGGCGTTCCATAGACGTGGAGTGCTGAGAGCGACCATGCGCCATCTAGAACACACATGGGAGAGGAGTATTGGCGCGCGAGTCGGGTCAGTGATTGTGTAGTCAGACTCGGTGAGATCGTTGTCCCGGCAGATAATGAAGATGTGGCTGAGAATCTCCGCAGGAAAGCGACGAATGACCGATAACGCGCCGCGGAGAGATACCTGCACTTTTGCTTGCATATCTTCCGGAATTTGGTGATACCATGGAGAGTCATGATCTATCTCCAGGTCGGAACTAAAGACGCGTCGGGACTGTAGGGTCTCCAGCGCGCCTCGAATGTTCAGCGCTTGCTGTTCCGTTGGAACACCATTACTCGTAAGGACGTGAACAAGCTTGAAAGCTGCATCCATTGCCTTGAGAAGGTCAGCAGGAATGGGAAGTTTGAATGATGTGCACGTACCGCGCGAAAAAAGTGTGATCGTGACACTGATTGTGACGATGTTCCAAACTCCGCTCTGATCGCGTCAGGCTCTTTTCTCATCCCACAACAATCTTGTTTTGGCGCTGCCGTCCGACTCGTCTTAGGCTCGACCGACGGCCATACTGACCATGACTTTACGCTGGCCTGGAGTCCTTGCCGCCAACAAGAGTGAGTGGGTGGTTCGTCTCGAGCATCTTGCGATTGGAGTTCGGCTGCGATTTGAGCCTGGCAGTGAGGATTAGCCGTTCATGGTCAGTAACGCTGCTGTAAATTATTTATCAGGGAAGAGGTCTGAACTACCGGTTGAGGTGGTAAAACCTGTCTTCTGCCCAAACTGACTCGCTATGTGCTCGACGGCCACACGACGCCCAAACCGGACACTTCACCTGCGATGCGACACTCATTGTCACAGATCAGCTCATCAGCGTGGAGTAGAGGGTCATTCACAAGGGGCGTCGAGCGCGTCGAATATTGGGAAAGTCATAGCCGTTACGGGAATTGTGCTTTCTCGCATTCATGTCTACCCTCCCCGTCTGTGTGCTCGGTATACTCCCCATGTCTCATCGGTTCCCCCTCGTTCTTCCCTTCTGTTCCTCTCCACCTCTTCCTCTCATATCCGCTCTCGCCTTTCTCCCTCAATCCGTCTTCGATCCTTTTTATTAATCGAGATTTTCAGTACCCACCCCGACATTCGTCTACAGAAATGGTGGCCCCTCACCTGCTCCACGCGCTCGACATCTGATCCGGAGTGAGTGCATCCTGCGCACTTGCCAGAGCCTGCTTGGGACAGCTTGAGAGACAGGTGAGTAGCTTGCGCTTCGTCTTTATCCCTTCTCCGTTTCTTTTTGCGCGCGACGCAAGGTTAGACACGGAGGACTTCCGAGTCTAGGGAGAACCTCGCTCCCTGAGTGCCGAGTGCGAAGAAGCGGAAGGGAGCACCTCTCGATTCCAGTCTTCCCGTGTGCGTCCTTTATCCTACGGCTGTTTGGAGTTTTCCGCGCATGGGGCCTGTTTTCGAGCAATTTTTGTTCACTCGGGTTGCGCCCTCATTTCGTCCACGCCAACTGCTACTTCAGCTCCCCGAGACGCTTCTCTTTGGAGAGTGTGTGGGACATGTTTTGGGCAATTGGCGAGGTTTGGATTTCGACCGTCGGGTGCAAGCGGCGCGAAGTAGGGTGGATAGGGTGGCTTGCACCAGCCATATCTTCGTTGGCATACGCATTTCTGGCCGAATTCCACCTGCGCTGCTAAGACATGCTACTCGTCATCGTGCGCAGCCACCCACCATCTCTGTTCGTTTTCGCACGAATTCTCGCTCATAGTGCTGGGGTCATGATATCCCAATTTTTGCGGTTATCTCTTTCGTCGGTGGATCAGGCTGGCCGAACGGCATTTGGGCTGTTATCAAGAACTTTGGATCCACTGGTGCCGCTGAATGGTGTTCCCGATCCGCCTCGTCCGGCGTCTCAAAGTGCAAGATTGTCACTGTACCAAATCCCCAATGCGTAATCCCTCGTCAGCACCCGAATCGATTCCCATTCATCTGATAGGCACGATTCAACCCTGCTTTTTCCTGTCTCCCAGCCCATTCTGATGCTCGGGGCCCGATTTTGCCTGCCACTCGTGCCCGTGATAGGCACGGTCGTGGATTCGACGACACTTTTACGGCACAGGCCGTGGGCAAACCGGCAGTTGAAATAGTTTTCAGCTTTCTAACGGGACAGCACGGTACCACGGGTTTCTGCGGGCGCCAAAAATGAGTTGCACTCGTATTTTTTAAGCGCCCTCGCGAATCATTGATAGTTGTAGCCTGGCGCCGTTTGGTATACTTGTGGTGAATCTTCTTCCGGTGCGCGCGGATTCGCGTCAAATGGATTCTTCCTATCAGTAGTCCAAGACAGCCTCCGCACGCTCCCTTCTAGCTCCGAGGGCCGTACGTAGCGAGCAGCGCATCAGAGCGGCGGCAGCAAAAACGACCTGTTACAGCCATGGTCCACACCCCAGCGCCAGGGTATCCAAGAAAAGTCAAGAAATGCAAGGACCCACACATAGATACACCCACATTCATGACTTTACGAGCATAACGGCCGCCCGGCTGCCCGCGCTTTACGGATGCGCACCATCGCGTCGCCGCCGAAGAAATTAATGCGTAGTTCCGCACAAGCTGTCCGCGGATGAAGGATTTGTCGTAAGTATATGTAAGTATTTGATTTGGATGTGGGTTCGCCTTCGTCCTCGGAGTTTGAGCGTCAAATTTCGCTGGGATTTTCGAGTCGCAGGCTTGCAGACTCAGTCTCAGCCGCTCAGATCCGGATGCTTGTCCTCGTCGACGTCCCCAGAAGCCCTCGCCATCCGCCGCCTCATCCTCCCTCCACTGGGCATGTTACAAACTCCAAGCTAAGCTTTGGGTCAAAAGAAACAAAAGGATAACCCTGGTTTCGCTGTTCAATTGCAGATAGCGACGACGAAGTGCTCAATAGCCGTGTTAGAATCCTGGCACGCGGAAAATGCCCAGAAAGCCCACAGGAGATTTATTCAGTACAGTACAACATCAATAAAAAGATTGGAGAATATATGCTCGTGCCGAGCACAGCCGGAAATGCAGCCCCGATGAAGCCCTGGACGTGTGTTATTTGTGTTGTTCAGTAATTCTTTGAATCTTGGACTCCATCAGCAAAAGCTGGGTGTCTTTGTAGTGAGGGTCCCGGTTTACGTAGTGATCCGTAGTGATCTGTAGAACAACGTAGTTTACGCCGATACGTAGTTCTACAGATCACTACGGATCACTACGTAAACCGGGACCCTCGCTACAAAGTAGACTCGTAACCAGTCTGTCTACGGGAAAGCAACCTACTGTGGCGTGGCACGGTTGTCGTAGACAGACTGGTACATCTCGGGGCTCGGCTAAGGGCTGAGCCCGGAGTTTGAATTTTAGTGGTTTCCCACGCTGAACGGGTAAAAAGATCGTTGATTCCGGGTTCAATTTTGAGCCAATCCTTTCGGTTCAAGCTTTGTATACAAACAATGAATTTATCCCTTCAGGTCTATCTACTCAAAACTACATTTTGAGGCACGGAAATCCCACAAACGCAGAGGCAGTTTTAAAAGGAAGAGAGCGTGGGAACTCGCTTAGCGTTTGCCGAAGCCATCGCGTCATCGAGTTTACGCGGTTACAAGCGGTTTTAGTGTGGGAAACCACTAAAATTCAAACTCCGGGCTCAGCCCTTAGCCGAGCCCCGAGATGTACCAGTCTGTCTACGACAACCGTGCCACGCCACAGTAGGTTGCTTTCCCGTAGACAGACTGGTTACGAGTCTAGCTACAAAGGGACCCTGATTTTGCTGATGTCGACTCATCCTTCTGCGTCTTTTCAAAATAACCTTCACGCTATTTATTATATTTCCAGCTACGATTTCGTGCTATGTGCCATGGACTTCATTAATATCTCTGGCGGCGCTAAACTGACTATTAAGATCATCGTATCGTGCACCTAAGGCTCCAACCAGTGGCCTTTCGGCTATCATTACGTAACACTGCCACTGAAAACTGAAAAGGCTGTGTCTCTCTTTGTCGTCACTTCACCAAAAGGCGTGCTCGTTGGTTTTCTCCCTATGCATCGTTGCTTGCAACTTCCAGAGCTGGTGGCGCTTGTTTGCAGCCATCTACAGAGCCCGTACGCGCTCGAACTTGAAGCCGCTTTCGGGGTCAGCCAACCGAAGCGCAGGGACCTCGCTGTCCTGGCAAGGACCTCCACGGTTTTCTCCAGTCATGCACTGAGGTTGCTCTGGAAGTCTGTAACATTGATCGATCTTTTTCGCTGTTTTCCTGCGGACGTTTTCGAGCTGAGGACGACGGGCGAAGGCTACTTTACAAAATATATTATGGTGAGTGGCACAGACTTTCGCTGGGCGTTTATCAACCGCTGAATATCCATAGCAACTACTTCGCCCCTTACGGACGTCCGATTGGGAGCGCGTCCTCGTCTACGCCCACCATGTCAAGCATCTCTTCTCCAGTCCCGATTTCGCCGATCTCTCTTCCATTTTCCCGAGCGTCAGCCTGTGCCTCCCCGAGAACATGCTCCCAAACCTGCGAGGCCTCCATTGGATGCACCGAGAGAATGACTTTCAGTTCATTGACCTTTTCCTCGCCCCCCAGCTCACCACGATTCGTATTCCTCATACGTCCCTCGCTGCACTGTCACTGCTGTCGAGCCTTCCGCTTCGATGTCCGCAGTTGAAGGAAGTGATCCTTTTCCCTCGGGGCGCGCCGGAGTTACGGTCGCTGGCCGTCTCCGCCGTCTCGGCGTGTGTGCGTGACCTGCACGGCATCGAGGAGCTGGTTGTGGACATGGTCGATGAGCCGGCACTTGAACATTTATCTTGCCTTTCGAGCGTCCGATATTTGAGGCTCGGCGAACTTCCGTCCACCTTGCCTGAACTCCCAAGCGATGAGGCGCCGTTCCCCTCGCTTCGGACGCTGTACTTCAGCTCCGAAATTGAATCCCCAACCCGGTTCCTCGAATGGTGCAATAAACTCTCGTTTGTGGAATTTACCGCCGAATGCGCGGCATTTTCGACCGCAGACGATGTACACCGCCTCTTTTCCGCCGCTTCAAGTGGAATATCCCATTTGCCCTTGAGGAAATTCACATTCAGCGACGAGTTCGGCTCATTCGACTCTTTGGACTCCCCCAATCACCTCATCCGACCCCAGTCGCTCCGCAGCCTCTTCTGTTTTGTCCATTTGACCTCCGTGTCTATTTTATCGGCGGTGGGGATCGACTTGGATGACACCACCGTCACAGACCTAGCTCGGTCCTGGCCTCACATCGAAAAGCTCGAGTTCCAGTCCTACTACGGTAACGCTGCCCCCCGCGCCACGCTCCGGTGTCTGGAGGCGTTTCCCAAGTATTGTCCGCGCCTCACCAAGCTCGCGATCACTTTCGATGCGACCGTGATTCCGATTCCGACATCAAAGGAAGCCGATCTCTCCCTGGTGTGCTTGAAGATCGAAAATCTAGACGTCGAGGCCTCGCCTATAGTGACCGCGCGCCCTGTTGCCAAGTTCCTCACACGCATTTTCCCGCGCCTGAGGGACATCTCGACTCTCCGAGACTCCTTAGATGGCGAGGAGGAATGGGAATCGGACATGGGACCGCAGGTATTCCAGTATGATCGCAAGTGGAAGAAGGTGGCGTCCATGCTACACTAGTTTACTACTCGGCGACCCACCGACGCGTTCCTAAAAGGACTCATTGTCGAATGATGGGGGGTTCAATACTATAATTCACTCATTGCGTTAGCATCGGGGAATACCGTTGCTCGAATTGAACTCGTACAAATTCCAAGCACAGCCCACGCGCACAATAAAATCTGGGGGCTTCAGTCGATAAGTCTGCGGAGCCGTGTGGCGACGCGTACCCGGAGATTAACCGTTCTTTAAGCAAGGCTCCTCGGCTGTGCTATTTCCCCGTATATCCATGCTCCTTTTGTTCTTCCTCTGCTCTTTGTCTCTGTTTAAGCCCTTCCATCTTTAATTTTCCGGGCTTTGCAGACACCCTGCAGACACTGCCTCTTCATTTCAGCCGCCAGCTGACCCACGCTCGGTCCTTTCTTGACACTGTCGCAGGTCCGCGGAGTTGCTGCTGCCTACGGCGCAGCCTGATTCCGTTCATCGCCGGCTTGGCCCTTCCGCGCACCTTTCCGTCCTTAAGTGACTAAGTCTGCCTCAACATATCAAAATGCCTCAAATTAACCATTCTTTAACGACTATCTGGGCGATTCTTTGTATCTCTTTGCGCTCATCCCCTTCTAGCTAACTCCTTTTTTCCAGCTCTCTCCTCGTCCTCGCTTTCCGGCATTAAATCCCCTCTGCGCAGTTGAATTTTACATTTGAAAGCCCCGTGTGACTCAACAGCTGACTGATACGCAGCCTTTCTTGACACAATGCTGTTCATCGCAGCAGCTGTGGCCTACGGCGCAGCCCAAAGATTGTAATCAAACCGGCAGACCACGTAGTCTCCCCGCGAGATATAAGGACACAGCATTTCCGATCCTTCGGACTAGCAACTTTTCGCTCATTTTTCTCGTGCTCAATCTCCCATCTGCCCGCAAATGAGGACCGAAATTCAACCCTTGCCTTCACGGTGAGCGCTCAACCCTTTTGTCTCCAAATACTGAGAATCGCTCTCTATTATTAGCCGTTCTTTAACAAAATACTCGTTCGGCGGTGCAAAGTCTCCATATGTCTATTCTCCTTTCGCTTTCTCTCTGCTCTTCCTCTGGGTTTAACTCCTTCTGTCCTCGAAACACAGCCTTTTCATTTGTAACAGAACAGCGGATCAACGCAGTTCATTCTCGAAGGGACGCAGCAGATCGCAGTTGCTGCAGCCTACGGCAGTGAGTTCATTTAGTTGACAGTGAGGCCACGTCGTCCTCCCGGCAACATTCCTGGTATATAAGAGCGGGGCTGCCATCATTTTGAATCACCATTCCTTCACCCACCTGCTGATATTCTGTATCCCAAACATTGTCACGGTGTCCGCTGGTGGTATTGCGAGTCAAATCAAATCTGCTGTACTACATCTTTGGCTACGCCCCGCATTCTGTTCTGGTGCAGGTCAAATCAAACCATCCAATGCTTTCCTACCTATGGCTACTGCGCCTTGCAAAATTTCTGCCGGGATTACCCAGAAATTCATCGTTACTGTTCCTCGAGCTTCTGGTAATCGCTCATTCCATAGTTTTGGTTCTCGAAATTCTGGATTCGAATTCTCTCCCTTGCTATGTTTCTTAGCCCCACTATTCCCCTCGGGATCCTTTGATATGTATGGTTGGGGGCAACGTGAACTTTCATTCCTGATATTAAATTTCGAAACAATAGCTCTTTGAGTTCCATTCAGGAGGCTGTCCGTTCCTGACGTGAATCTCGCGATAGTATAACGATAGCATGGATCCTTTCTTGACCGGGTTTTTTTTTTTTCAAGTCTCGCGTATGCCTGCAGCACAATTTGCGGCCAATTTGGCGTGTACTTCTGAATGCCAGAGCGGAGCGGAGGCGCGTCTTGTCTACTCTTGAAGAAAACGAATGGATTCCGAATTTGGGAGAAGGTTTGCATGTGCAGAGTTGTACAGCATTGCGCAGGTGAACAAGACTTAACAATTCAGGGACAGATAACATGTGAATTTCTCTACCTACGTTTTCGAGGATAGAGTCGACGGCGGCGCACATTCCCGATAACAATTCAACTCAAGTTAAATCGGTTCGATGTCTCAAACAAAAGTCTCTCGGGCAAGAACTTATATGTCTGCATCTTCCTCGGCTGACGACTGCGTATTCAAGCTCATTCATCCATTCATTCCGAGGTGGACTTTCTAGGTCAGACATGCGTTTAGTCCAGATCGCATCGCGGTTGAACGTCGTGCAAGCCCCGAGCGCAGAAAATTAAATCCACGGCGACGCCGACTCTGTCCAAGCTGCAAAATTGGTGACTAGTTCCGCCTGTCGTGAAGGAGAAGGGAAAAAAAATCCGCTTTCTTCTGCCTTTCCTGGCTCGGCGTCTCCTGATGTTTACAGGAGGTATTTCATAACAGGCGAGCCAGTGCTTCAATGCCGGCCGGGTCGACTCATAATTTCCGTTGCCGTATTGATCTTGAGGGGAGGTGTGTCATGACTTACATCTCCATGTCCACGCGACGACCTCTTCACGGATGTGGTCGAATGCCCTGCATTGCCTAGCCCGATAACAAAATCCATCCTTTCTTCATTATATTGTTTATGTAAAACCGCATCATCGATCCTATGATATCCAACATCCTAATCGCAGCCAGCTGCAGTAAAATTAATTCACGAATTGTATCTCAGCGTCAGAACACTCACTATCAATCATGTTTGTATCGATCCATAAGGAACCCGGTGGCGCATAGAGCCGCCAGCCGATCCTCTATATCATCCGCAAACTTCGATGTCGCGGCATAGCGTAGCTGTGGATGTCCGCGGTACAAGCAGAGCCTGTTCAGGCGGGGAAATCGGGCGACAGGATTGCCAGCGTCCCTGTGAAGATACTCTGCCATTTCCGCGACGATGGTCCCCGTGAGTGACGTGAGGGGGTGTATTTCCAACGTCGTGAGGTGCGGGAGGATGAGTGCGTACGCAACTGGGGCGTTGGCGGAGGGGCAGGTGAGGATTCGGAAGAGCCGATCTTTGATGCAGCTGCACTCGTCGATGACGAGCGTCTCGAGGGTGGGGAAGAGGCGGAGGAACGAGAAGAGCTGGGAGCAGGAGATGCGGTGGCCGGAAAGTGCAAGGTAGGTGAGGGGAAATTGGGACCGTGCATGGAACGCAAGCAACGTATGGATGGAGGGGTCCGCTTGGGAGGATAATGAGAGATGGTTCAGGTTCGGAGCGGTGATAGCTTCGAGCACTAGAGCTCCTTCGGCATGGCGGGCTGAAATGGCGAGCCGGGCCAGATTGTCGAGTGTGCCAGTAGCGGGGGGTGGTGGAGTTCCATCTTCCTCGAAATGCTCGAAGAGGTCATGGAGCATTGCAGATACAAGCGCCGTACATCGAGGCAAGAGACCTCGCGCCCCGAGGACAGTGAGAGGAGCTGAAATAACCAGGTCCGTCAACCGGAACCAGGAAAACGCGGTGTCGAGGAAGTACACCTCGCACGCGAACTGCAAATCTATCTCCAAGGCCCGAAGCAGAGGCGCTGACTGAAACGAGTTAAGAATGGCTTCAAGGTCTGGTTCCTCGTCTCCCGCAATCGCTAATTTTAGTGAGGAGAAGATGGGAAAGTTGGCCTGTAACGGAAAAATGTTGGGATAGGTGGCTTCTGACGAAATCTCCATGGATATTATTTTTAGTCTATGCTGGCAATCCCAAACGATGTCGAGCCAACGGCGGGCCGCATAATGGCCTCCTGTGGTGGCGACACTCGAGACCATGATCCAATTCTCCCATGGAAACGGGGGTGGAGTCTCGAGAGCGACATGCAATGGAACACTGCGTGAACGGCCAAGTATTTCCTCCACAACCAATTCTCTGCCGTGAATAAAAGCAGATGCCAGGAGGGTCACGGCGTTCCATAAACGTGGAGTGCTGAGAGCGACCATGCGCCATCTAGAACACACATGGGAGAGGAGTATTGGCGCGCAAGTCGGGTCAGTGATTGTGTAGTCAGACTCGGTAAGATCGTTGTCCCGGCAGATAATGAAGATGTGGCTGAGAATCTCCGCAGGAAAGTGACGAAGGGCCGATAACGCGCCGCGGAGAGATACCTGCACTTTTGCTCGCATATTTCCCGGAACTTTGTGGTACCATGGAGAGTCATGATCTATCTCCAGGTCGGGACCAAAGTCGCGTTGGGACTGTAGGGCCTCCAGCGCGCATCGAATGTCCAGCGCTTGCTGTTCAGTTGGAATACCATTGCTCGTAAGAACCCTGACAACCTTGAAAGCTGCGTCCATTGCCTTGTAGAAGGTCATCAGGAATAGGAATTTTGAAGGACGTGCACGTACCGCGCGAAAAAAAGAGTGATTGTGACACTGATTGTGACGATGCATTCCAAACTCCGCTCTGATCGTGTCGGGCTCTTTCTCCTCCCACAACAATCTTGCTTTGGCGCTGCCGCCCGACTCGTCTTAGGCTCGACCGACGGCCACACTGCCCATGACTTGACGCTGGCATGGAGTTCTCGCCGCCAACAAGAGTGAGTGGCTGGTTCGTCTCGAACATCTTGCGACTTGAGCCTGGCAGTGAGGATTAGCCGTTCGCTCATGGTCAGTAACGCTGCTGTAAATTATTCATCAGGGAAGAGATCTGAGCAACCGGTTGAGGTGGTAAAACCGGTCTTCTGCACAAACTGACTCGCTATGTGCTCGACGGCCACACGAGGCCCAAACCGGACACTTCACTTGCGATGCGACACTCACTGTCACAGATCGGCTCATCGGCGTGGAATAGAGGGTCATTCACAAGGGGCGTCGAGCGTGTCGAATATTGGGAAAGTTATCGCCGTTGCGGGAACTGTGCGGGCGGTGAGCATTTCTCGCTTTCATGTCTACCCTCCCCGTCTGTGTTCTCGGTATACTCCCCATCTCTCGTCGCTTCCCCCTCGTTCTTGCTTTCTGCTCCTCCCCACCTCTTCCCCCTATTTCCGCTCCCGCCTTTCTCCCTCAATCCGGGTTCGATTCTTTTTATTAATCGAGATTTTCAGCACCCACCCCGACATCCATCAACAGAAATGGTGGCCCCTCACCTGCTCCACGCGCTCGACGTCTGATCCGGAGTGGGTGCATCCTGCGCACCAGCCAGAGCCTGCTTGGGACAGCTTGAGAGCCAGGTGAGTACTCAGAGTAGCTTGCGCTTCATCTTTACCCCTTCCCGGTTTCTTTTTGCGCGCGAGGCAAGGTTAGACACGGAGGACTTCCGAGTCTAGGGAGGATTTCGCTCCCAGAATGCCGAGTGAGAAGAACCGGAAGAGAGCGTCTCTCGATTCCAGTCTTCCCGTGTGCGTCCTTTATCCTACGGCTGTTTGGAGTTTTCCGCGCATGGGTCGAGCACTTTTTGTTCCCTCGGGTTGCGCTCTCATTTCGTCCGCGCCAACTGCAACTTCAGCTCCCCCAGACGAGTCTCTTTGGAGAGTGTGTGGGACATGTTATGAGCAATTGGCGAGGTTTGAATTTCGACCGCCGGGTGCAAGCGCCGCCAAGTTGAGTGGATAGGAGGGGTTAGCTGGACGCGGGGAGTGGTTAGCTGCACAAGTGGGGGCTTGGGTATTAGCGTCTGCGGCGCTTTTATCGCCGAGATGGTTTTTGGATTTCTGGGCACTTGGGCGCACCCACACCGCTTTCCCGACAGACAGCCTTTGGACTGAGGTCTTCGTTTAAGGGAGTTGACCCCTCCTTTCTGCGGCCGCTCGACGGGCGTTCTAGATGCCGTGGCTTGCACCAGCCATGTCTTTGTTGGCCTACGCATTCTGGCCGAATTCTACCTGTGTTGCTAAGACATGCTACTCGTCATCGTGTGCAGCCACCCATCATCTCTGTTCGTTTTCGCACCAATTCTGGTTCATAGTGCTGAGTTCATGATATCGCTATTTTCGTCTCAATTTTTGCGTTTATCTCTTGCCTCGGTGGATCAGGCTGGCAGAACAGCATTTGGGCTGTTATGAAGGACTGGCTACAGAATCTGGTGCCGCTGAATGGTGTTCCCGACCCGCCTCGTCCGGCGTTTCAAAGTGCAAGATTGTCACCGTACCAAACCCCCAATGCGTAATCCCTCGCCAGCACCAGAATCGATTCCCATTCGTCTGATAGGCACAATGCAACTCAGCTTTTTCCCGTCTCCCGGCCCATTCTGGTGCTCGGAGCCCGATTTTGCCAGCCACTCGTGGCCGTGACAGGCACGGCCGTGGATTCGACGACATTTTTACGGCACGGGCCGTGGGCCCAACTTTCTAACGGGACGGCACGGTCTATCGTACGGCTGGAAACGGTGCCACGGGTTTCCACGGGCGCCAAAATGAGTTGCCTCGCATTTTAAGCGCCCTCGCGAATCACTGGTAGTTGTAGCCGGGCGCCGTTGGTATACTTGAATTTGGCGAATCTTCTTCTGGTGCGCGCGGATTCGCGTCAAATGAATTCTTGCTATCCGTAGTCCAAGACAGCCTCCGCACGCTCCCTTCTAGCTCCGAGGGCCATACGTAGCGAGCAGTGCACCAGCGCTGGCAGCGGCGGCACCAAAAGCGACCTGTCGCAGCCATAGTCCACACCCAAGCGCCAGAGTATCCAAGATAAGTCAAGAAATGCAAGGAACCACCCATACATACACACACATTCACGACTTTACGAGCATAACGGCCGTCCGGCTGCCCGCGCTTTACGGATGCGCACCATCGCGTCGCTGCCGAAGAATGCGTAGTTCCGCACAAGCTGTTCGCGGATGAAGGATTTGTCGTAAGTATACGTATTTCATTTGGATGTGGATTCGCCTTGGTCCTCGGATTTTGAGCATCAAATTTCGCTGGGATATTTGAGTCGCAGGCTTTCAGACTCAGTCTCAGCCGCTTAGATCCGGATGCTTGTCCTCGTCGACGTCCTCAGAAGCCCTCGCCATCCGCCGCCTAACGCTCCCTCCACTGGGCATGTTACAAACTCCAAGCCAAGCTTTGTGTCAAAGGAAACAAAAGGAAAACGGCCGACTATAACTATGTCCCCGGGTGGATTCGAACCGATGACGCCCTTTCTTCATCACGGGTCGAGAGTGAACTGCCTGGTGCCCGAGGTACTTTTTCGATCTCCAATTGAACGCGTTCACATCCACTGTGAACTTGCTTGCGGCAGGAAATTCAATTCGGATATTAATCAACTTAGTCTGTGTCCTCCACATATATGCGAGCCTCAAGCTTCAAGTAGTACCTGCTGTGCTGCTTTCCTTGCACAAAAACAAAAAAAAATGGTATGACAATTCCACATGGCCGGGGTGGATTGGAACCACCGACTTCTCTTTTACTTCATCGCGCCGGTTACTGGCCCGGAGTTAGCTGCCCTGCTTTAGGGACGATTTATGTATGACCTGGGTGGGCTTAGTATGCCTATGCCCGTTTTCATGAGATTCGTTCGTCCACAGCTTCCCTACGTACGGATTCAGCAAGTATGAAGGGAAAGACAGTTCAAGTGTGAGTCTTCGTTATTGTGGAGCACTGGTTTGTGTACTTAGTTCACGCAACTCTGCTAAGGAGACGGAGCTATGTGCAATTCATTGAAAACATCCTGAATAAAACAAATTTCGTTCGCGCCGACTGTGGCTCAGAATCTACAGAGGAGGATCGATAATGAAGTACTACGGTCCACTAGTGCATCCTTCGGGTTAGAAACCCAGTATATACCCTACTCCGATTTATCTATTTTTGATACAACACAGGACACAGCCAAAGCGACACCCAAAACTACAAGCAAACTCCACCACAGAATTTCCATTGATTTCATTTCCGGTGGGGACTCCGCAATAAGACGCTTTCCGGGCATACCCACTATACCAGAATCCTGAGGTGAATTGGAAGTTTGGGGCGCGGATTCCGCCTTGTCCGAGATGGCTTCTGGTACGGAAATATCTGTCGACATCTCGAGCGCCTTGTCTGCCAGAGCGAAGAAAACCGTGGTATACAAA
Source organism: Mycena galopus ATCC 62051 (assembly GCA_014925785.1). Classification (NCBI taxonomy): domain Eukaryota; kingdom Fungi; phylum Basidiomycota; class Agaricomycetes; order Agaricales; family Mycenaceae; genus Mycena; species Mycena galopus. The sequence goes on along the minus strand of WIQG01000211.1, from coordinate 133,453 downwards.
AGATCTTCGGCTTGATAGATTTCCTTCTCTGACTCCGCATCCAGTTTCTCAAAAATGAAATCTGGCTCTGGAGGGCGAAGGGCAATCTTCCTCCGAACGTCGGCGCACTGGGTGACTGCACTACAGGCCTTTTTGAAGTCCCGTTCATTCGGATGATATTCCGCGAGATGATCGAGTGCCTCTGCTAGAGCACCAAGAAAATACGGCTCGGTCTCTGCCACCATGCCAAGGATGCTGACAGCTTCTTCGCCTGCAGCAATGGAAGCTTCGAGGCTGCCCAGATTCCAGAGTATTGAAGCGAGATTCCGGAGGCTGCTCGCGAGGGTAGGGAGATGTCGCGGAGCTAACCCAGCCAACTCGCGATATAAATCAACAGACTTCTGGGCGCTGCCGAGAGCTTTCGTCAACTGGCCCGAGGTCGCCAGCCGACGCGACAAAGCATGAAAGGTGTTCCCACCAAACTCCTGCCTCCTGCCACCATAAACAAAGTCTGTCCACATGTGCGGGGCACTCGAATCAAACACCGACGCAGCTTCCTCGGCGATGATCAAGGCTTCCTCGTGCCTCCTAACGCTGGCTAAGCAATTCGAAAGTGTGGTGAGCGAGTGCAGGAGAACATGCTGCTGGTGACCGTGGTCCAAATAATACCTGTCGCATTTCTTGACAACAGCCTTCCTACAAACTGCAACGGCTCGTTGTGCCTCCTTGAGAGCCAGCTCCACTTGCCCTACATGGCCTCGAACTACCGCAAGTTCCACGAGAAGTAAATGAAAGAAGTAGGAGAGGAACGTGTTGCCCTGCGTCCAGGTCCTCTTCCCCACTTCGAGCATTGTTCTCCTTAGAAATTGTAGTGCCTCTTGGTTCCTCCCAGTTCGCACTAAGACTCGTGTTTGGATCGTGCAGTGATGCAGAAAATCTCCCTTGGCATACAAATTCATGTGCCCAGTGCAGGCTGAAAGTATCGTTTTGGTTAATTGTACTGCTTTGATTGCTTCATCAAACAGGCCCATGTCTAAGAGGATGAAACTTCGACTGATTTGTGGGTGTGGGGAACCAAAACCAAATTCCACGGCATCCTCTGTGTATGGCGACAAGCTCCAGACGCGAAGATGTTCAACTATTTCGTCGGCTACTGCCAGCGCTTCAGCCAAGCAGCCCAGAAGCCACTGCCCCAACAACCAAGTATCCAGCCCATGGAGGAAATCATACTGGTCCCATCGTGAATGTGCACGGGCTTTTGCAACGAGGCGCATTTTTTGGATCCTTTCTGCTTCTATTTGCAGGAGAATCACCTGTTGCGCACGGGAGAGAACCGGAAGGATATCTGGCAAGTAGAAGGGAAATTCGAATACGGGATAAGAAGATCCGTCTACCAAGAAGTTTGACACCGCCGTTCGGAGGATGGGGGCGACTTCGTCGAAGTGATCAAAGAATATGTTTTTGATCGCTGGGACGCGGGCCAAAATCTCCGGATAATGACAACAGGCTTGGACGAGATCTGGGATGATTCCGCTCCGACTGTTGAAGCCATCTATGTGCACCAGGAAATCACTGGACCGGTCCATGAGTGGTGGCGACTCTGTGTCCGAGACAGGTTCCAAGAAAACACGCAAGTTTTGCAGTGAAAGGTTCGCATTCTCCGGCTGGAGAAAGTAGACATAAGCGTGCAGAAGGTGAAGGAATTGGGACGAAAATGATTGTGGGGATACGCGGGCAAGATCGCGCATTAGAGCGACGTTGTCTGCGAGCATGAGGAGAGAAAACCTGCCGCTCTCCGCCACCTTGCATATTTGATCGATGAAATAGTCGATATTGGCTCCGGAGGGGAGATGATTGGTTCCAGAGCACTGGCGAAGAATATCGAAGCCTTTCCTGAAGGATTCGTATGACTCCAGGGGTCGATCAAGGCACGAAAATACTTTGGCGAGTCCAAAAAAAGCGTCCCACGATGAGACGATTTTGAATTTATCTTCCTCGGTCGTCAACTCTGACCCATTTTCGTTGAGGATATTCTGGGTCATTTTACAGCACACCTCAACTGCTTCTTGGGCGATGGAAAGGGCGTCCAAGACCCAGCCCGTCTGAAGCAAGCTTTCCGAATGTGTTAACAAGATTGTTGCCAGTAGAGGCTCGTATGTCGCAGTCGGTGAAATCTTGTCTGTAGAACGACACAATTCGAGGGCATGTCGACTCGCTTTTATGGCAAGATCCCATCGCAGTTGACTCTGATATCCAAGCGAGAGCATGCGGTATGAAAACGCAGTCGCCAGGACAATATCCGGGTCAAAGACTGGGGAGACCACACTGCGCAGGAGTTGGATTGCCATGTGCTCCCATTGTATGAATTCTGAAATCATATGCAGAAATCCAAGCTGGTTCCCTAGCGCAAGGATTTCATTTATCCACGTTACTGGTATTTCCAGAGGGCATTCGTTGGTTTTCAGCACCAGTTGAATAATATGGTGCAGAATCTGTTTGACCGACGCGGGTTTTACGAGGACGAGGCCTTGGCCAAGTAAAGATGTGTCAGGAACGAGAACGAAAGTTCGGCTCGCAGCCAACTTCTGGAAGGTATTGACCAAGGACAAGACTTCTGTCGAAAGATACCGGAATTCGAGAGACTGGTGTGTGGGATCCTTCAACAAAGGTGAAATGAGGGAGCATCCTTGAATTGGTGAAACCTACCGATGATATTATTTCAATGGTTTGGTTCATGATATTTTCCCCAAATTCGGTCTCGAGCAGCATTCGGGCCATCAAGACCTCGACCTGCCGCCATCTGACTTGATTTTCCACCTGGTTCACCATCAAGGTTTGTTCTAGCCGCAAAGTTGTGTTCGCGGTGGAGAGCGACGTGTCTTCAATGCGCGCAGTTCTTTGTTCGATTCTAGCCACGGCGAATACCTGGAGGTCATAAGCATCTTTGGAAATCAGAAAGGCGAGGGAAGCACCGCAAATTGAAGATAGCATTTATTTACATGCTCCTTCAGCCGTCTAATTTTCCCCTCGACATCGTCACGCTTCATCCAGATCATGATCTGAGACCCGAGCCCACGAAGTCCAGGACCGCGTTGGACAGGCCGTATTTTGAGACATGTGGAATGAACGTATATCATGTTGCTAGAATTATTTGAGAACGGGTTGAACGATACCGAGAAAACTCACGCCTTCAAATCCCCCAGGGCGCTTGACAATGCGGGCGCCTGGAATATATCCTCTTGCCCGCGGGTGAGGTTGGCGAGGTCCGCAAGCGTATGAAGTACATCGTCTGTGAGTTCACGGATACACCGTCGATTCTCGGCGACCTGGACTGCATTTAGAAGAATCCGTCTCAACGCAGCGAATGGTGGTACCTTTTCGATCGAACGCTTGATACTCTGCCCCACCTCAATGAGGTCCTTGATGAACGTGGCTAGTGTGATGAAAGTTGTGGTAATAGTAATCGGATCGGCCATGTCTGGGAGAAAAGAAGAGCGGCTTGTAGTAGAGAGCACCGTGGCAGAGATGGGGAGGTGGAGGAAAGAGATCAAGACGTGCCAGCGAGGCCATAAGAATACTAGACACAGGTCTAAATTTGCGCAGCCTGAGGATAAAGATCTGAACCGGCTGCAGTACTATCATGATTTATTTATTTATAGGGAAACCCACAGATACCTCCGCGTAGAATACCAAACACCGATTCAAAATACACCGAGGCTGTGAACCACCGAATGTACTCGGATCGTGTCGGATGGGCTGAATGTGGACGTCAGCATTGCTAAATGAGCGAAATGGCTACCAGCCTCAACAGCTTCATACGATGTCCATTATACTCGCAACGGGCGCCACACCAAATTAGCGCCGTGGTCACCAAGGTAAGCATCGCACTCGGGGAAATCCGTTGAATCAAGGCGCCTGGAAACGTTCCCGAAACTAAAAGTTTCTGGAATGGGTCCGGGAATGTAGAAATAGGTTCCGAAACCGTTTCCGAAACCAAACGTTCTGGCTTCTCCCGGGACTGATCCAGGAACTTTTAGTTTTGGGAGACCCCTGGGGCGGGCCGATTAGTTTCGGCTGCCCCGAAATCAAAAGTTTCTGAATCAATTTCGGCCGACCCGAAATTTTTAGTTTCGGCTCTCCCGGAATTGTTGCTGAAACTGAAAGGTTTCGGCATTCCCGGATCCCTTTCCGGAACTTTAAGTTTCGGAAACGTTTCCGGGCGCCCCGAAATAACGGATTTCCCCGAGTGTCAGAGACATGCAACATATTGATAGGGGGGTTGCACGATCTGGGAGATACGCGCTGGCCCAAACCTCGAGCCAGACGCGCTCACGCCGCAAAAGAGTGGAGGTAGGCTTGCCTGCTTTGAAGGTAGATCGACAAAGCAAGCAGCAGATGTGATGCGACAAGCGAGAAATGGGGACAAGATCTGAATGCCTGGCCCCGCGGGTTCACTTCGACTCGCAACGTCTTCGAATCAGCGCCGGGAGAATGAGATACAATCTGGAAAAGTAAATTGCACAACAGCGGGAGCAGAATCACGGTTCCCGCTTCACAGCTGTTCCGCGCTGTCGAGCAGTGCTACAGCGCTAGGCTCGTTACGTATACTGTGATGGATATTAGCCTCGGCAGATTATCCAGTGTTGAGTCGATGGGTAGATCTCCGATCAAATCTCCCGTCTTAATTTGGATGCTCCGGGCTTATTCGGCTCATTGTCCTCCTCCATCAGCGCGCGTTTTCAGTGGACCCAGGGGACCGCCAATGACAGTCCAGCGACCCTTTGATCAATATTTCAACAATTGGTTAACTTCGGAGCTTGTAGACATTGAAAGAAAAAGGAAAAACATACCGATTTTGGATCAAACGGTTGTGATATCAAACATTCAAAGCAAAACACGCATTCTGTTGTCTTCTCAACCCGCATAGTCTTCGGAGGTATCCTCCAGGTAGGTATATTTCCGTATTCTGGATATGTTTTGTTGGTTCTGCACAGCACAGCATTTCCGTTTTGGGACATCGACTTGAACGCCTTCCCGCGTTACATTCACTCTTCGCGCAGGGCAGTAACTGGTGTCCTCGAGGAGTTTTCCAGCTATCTCTCCATCCATTGCGTTGTTCAGCAAATGATTTTGCTTACTGAGACCTACCATATTCCTTACGGAAGTGCAGAAGAGCCGCACAACGTGGACGAATGTGCAGTCTTGAGAACCACCTTCAGAGCGAGCTGCTTTCTTTATGATTCTTTCGTCCTTCCAATGTCGCTTCCTGCTCAACTCTCATCATGGAGCAGGGCGGTATGCTTCATTGCTTCATTTTTGTTTACTCCCTCCGCGCACCCCGTTTGAATCCTGCTTCGTCACCACTCACTGTGTGCTTTTGTACCCAGTGTTTCCAATTCAGAGAGGAATCAAATCGTTAAATTGGCTTTGTCCGAGAGTCTATTATTCAATTCCATTCGTCGCAGAGCTGGCACATTTAATTTACATTTCAGTGCGCTACTCTATTCTATTCAAGATATTGGATGAGAAACAATCTAGTCAAGATCAACGAAGCCGAGGCAGCGTTCGCTGTGGAGCCGAAGCGCGGACACGGTAAACATTAGACCACACTTGCGGCACCTTTCAAACATATCATTGAAGACATTGTGATCAACACCCTTCCCCGCGGCAAGGTTCTTGTGATAGTCACTACCGTTCGGCTTCGACGGCCCAGCGCAGGAAACACTGTTGCTGTTGTGGTCTAGGGGGATGCGCGAGGAGCTGGCAATCATGCGCGCAGGCGCCGATCGAGGATGAAGATCGTCAATTTCAAAGTAGTAGGCGTTGGAGGTGGGGGCCTGTTTCTGCGGGCGGTGGTAAGGAGTAGCATGCCTTCCACGAGTCGTTACTGCTGTACCGATTGTGAGTACGGAAGGCGAGAGTGGGGGGTCATAAATGAATATCTCACCTTTCCTTGGACGGTGAAAAAGGAGAGTTCCGCCCAGCTGACGGGTGCCTGGTGGGTATTTGGAAATATGCTCGCCGAGATACCCTTCAAAATAAGGGGCAATCTCTTGAGCTGGAAATCCCTGCAGGGTGAACGCGACGAGCAGAATCTCCATGTCGGCAGGAGCTGCCCCGCTTTCTGAATTTGTTCATCAGTAGCATTCTATCAAAGTCGACAGATGAGAGCTCACCGAGCGTAGGAAAACCGTTGTAGGAAGATTTCAGAAGGCTTGTTTTGAAGATGTCAGTCAAATTCACTGAAAGCCGTTAGACAAGAGTCTTGGAAGATCGGGGAGGCACATACATTTGAAGCCACACCGGTCATGTTCAAAATGACAAAATGCGAAGACATTGCCAGTCACTTTCGAGACAACGATGCGGCAAGAGCGAGGCATGCCAGCATCGGCCTGGAAAGCGCACCAACACTCGAAGAACACGCCACGAGCCCGCAAGTAGTGAAAGAGTCCAGTGGGCAGAATCTTTTGGTGGTTGTAAGTGGGACTGAAATATGGCAGCAGTGTCAGAACCGGAACGACAAACCACAAGCAAACTCACTATGCAATCTGGACAGCTCTTTCTGCCAACCGTGAAAATACCACGAGCTCGGAGGACGAGCGTTGGTATTGGTTGAGTTCGCTTGCGTGGATGTCCATGGTGGGATGAATGTACGACTTCGGGTTTGAACCTCATCTTTTATACAGAGCCTACAGACAGCCGTTCAGTCCAAAGACATGTCGTTGTCAATCCAGTAAAGACATCCGACCCTCGAATTTCGTTGAGTGCTGTTCGGCAAGGGGCGCTATCGCGGTTCTGTCGCATCTGAAAATATCAATATTGCCATTTTCGAGAGGTTCGGGCTGTACCTATGACATTTTTGCGGTACCGGGCGTTTTCTTCGGCTCATGGTAACTGGATTTTCATCTCGTAGAGCTTGTTGGAACGCTGAGCGACAACGTAGATGAATACAATGCCGTTCAAGAGGGAAAAAAGGGACCTTTGAAGACGCTGTTGACGCCATTGACTGTCTGCCAAAGAGTCTCTGGGGCTGCGCCGCTGTGGCAGTAATTTACTACGCGCCAAGAAATAAGTAGGGAACTTGGAAAGAATTACCACTGGTTTGCCATGCCTTTGACCGATATTCAACTTGCTGCAGTGTACGAAGCAAAGAGGATACTGGAGGATGCTGGCTTGACGACGACAAATCGATTGCCGACAAATCAGAATCACAATCTCGATCACGACTTCTTAGAGACAACACACATTATTTCGCAGGCTCTCTCCCCTTCAGCTTGTACGGCGGTCAGAGGCTATCGATATCTTGCACCGAGTTCTCGCCCCTTCACCGCTGAAGAACTCCGACGAGGTTTGGACTGTATCAACCGGCAAACCTATGTCCATGCCATCGTCGAGCACCCTGTGGGAGCTATTGTCGAATATCCAGAAACTGGAGCAGCACAGGGTGTTGGGATTGCTCACCGATTTTCAATCGATCCTACGCAGTTCTCCCATCCCAAGGAGAGTTTCCAATATTCACTCGGCGACCCTCGCTGGGCGGAATCTGATGTCTTCTGTGGCGATCTTCTCATGCGACGCGACGGCAATCCAGCTTGCTGTAGCCATAAACGAACCTCCTGTAAGTGTTTCATTAATTCAGGTGAAAGCCCACCGAAAAATCCTCCAGGCAAAGGGCTGAAGTACTGCCCAGCCCGATCGCTTCCAGCGGTCATACCACTGAATCTAGACAGCCTGGGTGAAGCCAAAAAAGAGATATTTTTCAAGACCCTCAGTTTCTATTGCACTTTGGTCGAGAGAGGCTGCGCTTTTGACTTGCTGGAAGACGGCGAAGGCCTGAGATCCACTGGGCTTGTCGACGAGGATCCAGAGTCGGATTCGGATTCTGATTCAGAGTCCGATGAGCATGAGACCGGCACCAGTGTTATCGAAGACTGCCGGCGCAAGGAATCTCGATCTTGTTGCAAGGGGAAACTCACGTTGCAGCTCGACAAATATGGGAGATCACTTGTTCAGTAAGTGTGTTTATCGAACTTCTGGTCTCTTTTTGACGTAGATTAGATGCCAGTTTCGCAGTAAAACCAAGAAGAATCATTTAATTCTACGCAACCTCGATGAATTCGATATTCCGTACCTCCGGGCATTGCTTGAAAACGACAGCCAGGCGATCAAAGTACGCGAAGAATTAGCTCGTCAGTTCGGGTACGGCCCGCGTGCTCCATGTTCTTTCACTGCATCGCCTTCCGCGCAGAAGGACTTGTGCCGTGAGTGGGAAATTTCGCACTTGGGTGGTAGTTCCATCTCTGACGAGCCACCAGCGTATTGGCATCGCTTGGAATCGGGGAAGTTGGCGAGGGGTGTTCTCCAGAGACCACAGAATAGCTGTGACGCAAAGTTCGACATTTATACGCCGTACGATTTGAATGAATGCCCTCAAGTGGTTGTCATCTGTCGACACCCTCATTCCCACGCCGATCCACATCCTGTCAAAACCCCGCCACCGCTGCTCGAAGTGTTCCGGTCGTTGTTGCTCAATTTGGACTGGAAGCTTGCTGACACTACACCACGCAAACTTATGCTTGATTCGGGATTTGTCGGTGGTCTGCGTCGCGCACTGGGTTGGAATAAGCCATTCGCCCCGCCCCTCGCTGCTCTTCATCCCTCGCTCGGTAATCTAGACCATGTTCGGCGCTACATTGATGAGTTGCGACATGTACTATTTCCGAAGGGTACGGGATTTGAAGGTCAGTTTATTCTTCGAGAGCAGGAGCCCGGCTTTGAGCATTTTCACAGGGGCGGAACTGCTGGCAGCTCAACATCGCGAACTGCCTGAAGATGAGCAGTACGTTCGATGCGCTGAAACCCACACTATAGAAGACGGAAAGACATTCCATCTCGTGATCTGTATGTTGAGATCCATGTCGACATTTTTGATGCGTTCCAAGAAGCTTTCGCTGGACACCGCGTTCAAGCGTCTGAACGGAAAGTGGCAGGAATTTGAGATGGAGACCTGGGAACTCGATCAGATGAAGTGTACGTTCTGTGTCGAGAATTACAGCCATTACTGAAACACATTTATCTCAGCGCTGGTCGGAACTCGAGCATTTACAACGTCTCAGTCCGCACAAGCTCATCTGATTTTATTCACGAGGATATTTGAGATTGCGTGTGCTGATACGGGTATTCCGTGTCGTTTCCGGCATATCCACGGTGACGGGTTTGAGTTATGGATTACTGATGCTCACAAAGGACAAGCGTTGGGTGAGTATTATTTTAATTCTCTACTTCCTCTGATTAAACTTGTTTAGGCGCAGGGATGTTTTGCCAGAAGCTCTCAGCAGAACTCGGCGACGTCTACTGTCCCATGGACCCCACAAAATTATTACGGTCACTGGACCCTTACGAACATCTTCGTCGCTTCCTTCGTCTCTGTACTGTCCACTATAAACGCAACATCGATGCACTGAAACCTTACACATCACAAAAGACACGCAATGCAATGCTCAGTCTATCCTCGTCCCAGGTTCATCCAGACTTGGAAGGAACTTTCCGGATCATTGAGAAGGGGGGGCGTAAAGCCAAGGGTTCGTCTGCGACTGTCTGGCTATAAATTTACACCTTCTAATATGTTACTAGCATGGCTCAAAGATAAACAAACGGGGAGCAGATTCGCTTTCCCTGCCATTTATCAGCCAGCAAGTCTCATCCCACTTGAAATATGGAAGGCGGCGCCATCTACAAGCAACGGAAACGAGCAGGCACATAGGAACATCAACCGCGACGACCCGCGGCTGCCGGTATCACCAGACGAACAATTGACGCATTACTTACATGTTTCCTGCCCTGAGAATCAGCCTCCTCACGTTCCTTACCAAGCCATGTCGAATTATAATTCATAGATGTTCTCGACACAATCCACCTCTAGAACTGTAAAACTCCACACTGCCTAGTTTCTGCAAAAGATTTTGTAGTCCGACGAGGTTTTAAATCCAGTTGGAGTGCGAGGGCCATGTTGGAACACGTTGATAGAATGTCAGGTTGTTATTTGAGAAAATACATAAAGGGTGTAGGATGCTAATACAAAATTACTGCTCGGCGGCTGCTCCCTTTCTCTCTGCGAACAAAGGCGAGTCAGTACGAGCGTAAGGGGACGCGAAGACGCAATAGACGAACCTTTCGTGTCGGGTTGGCAGCAGAGAAGGTCGATGTGCTCTGGGAGGTGAAGGTGGCATGAGGATGCGAAGGAGGAAGGGCAGAAAGAGCTCGCACCTTGCTGAGCTGTTCCTTGTTCTGGATGGCGAGTTGGAGGCAACGGGGCATAATATGGTGCTTGTTGTCATGAGCGGCGTTGCCTGCGAGTTCAAGGATTTCGGCGGCGAGGTATTCGAGGACGGCATCGAGTTAGACTGCGACAAAGGTCAGGTGAGTCAAGTGGAAGAGGACGTGCTAAGCGCACCTGCAATAACACCTAAGCTCCATTGTCCTTCTTGACGAGACGGTCTTCGCACCTCTCCTCTGAGCCCTCACCAACTCAGGCTCCGTGAGCGAGGTAGAAGAACATCCAGATTGAACGGGGTACCGAGAGAGAACGCGTGGCCGCCGACTGGGGTGATACGTTGCTTGCCGCTGAAAGAACCTCCGCCGCCGACACAAACTTGAGGTTAAGGTATACGTCCTATAGTCGCATCGCTAGCGGGAATGTCGGAAATCGCTGCTGTAAACAAACCTAACGGCGGTGCGCGAGGTCCTTGGGCGCAAAGGCGTTAGCTGGGCAGGTTTGGCATTGGCAGATGTCGTTTCTTACTAAATCGAGCCATTCCGAGATCTACGGAGTTCTACCCATCGACTACGGACTCCAGATTATCCGTTCTTTAAGATTATGCTCGTTCGGCTGTGCTATATCCCCATGCAACCATTCTCCTTTTGTTTTTTCTCTGCTCTCGCACTTCCTTCTGCCCTCCGTTGCCTTGGCTTCTCAACCCCACTTTTCCATTTGCGCTGAAACAGCTGACTTGTGCGCAATCTTTTTTTGACATGGCGCAGCAGACCGTAGTCGCTGCTCTCCACGGCGCAGTCATGCAGCCGCGAAGCCACGTCACTCTTCCGGCACGCTCTTGACACATATAAAGAAAGGTCGGTGTATCATATTCTTTGCCCACCTCGCTCGTCCTCAATATTAATTCTGGCCGTGATCTGATTTTCAAGCATTTTGTCTCCTGGGTACTGGGCTTCGGCGCTGTGCTATTGCTTGGCGATACCAGTGCACCACCTCTCAAAGCGATCCTGAGTTCTTTCAGCATCCCTCTTCTCGAATTGCCCTGCTCTGTGGATTGGCGAGAGGATTGATTTCATTTATTCTTCAAGGTGTTGGTGGGTCTTTTTCTAGGCTGAAATCATAGATATTGCTTGCCTGTGCTACATTCCTGTTCAAAATGTCGACGCCGCGCTTTCTAATCTTCCATATTCTCATATCCCTAATGTGCCATGCCAACGGAATAATAAAGTTCATGCCAAGCCTTGAAATTTCTCAACCGGCATCTTCCGCTAACGAATACCGGAGCGAAGCGGAGGGTTGTCTTGTATAAGCCTTAAATTCCTCGAATGCACGCTGCGTCATTCCATCAGGTGTTCCATTCAGCTGACATCGGCAGATTCCCGAGCTTCGGGCTCAGTCAGCTCGATCCCCGAGCCTCGGGCTCAGTCAACTAGATCCCGAGCCGCAGTAGCTTCGGCTCCGAATATTAGTATAGCAGTATATAAGGGAGTGATCCCCCACTTGTGGACACATCTTACTTTACCTCAATCCATTTGGTGCTCCCAAATTCTGCGTGAACTCTAAGTGGAGCTTGAAGTTCATTAAGTAGGTTATGAACGGCTGATTCTCAACACAAAGCTGTACGCTTGTCTTGAGGTTAGTACAGCAGTCTCAAGTCCACGGAGACGTTTCCCGTGTCCACGTTCCACAAAGATATCCTTGTGGGTCGGCTGCTAAGGTAGAATAAAGGAGGAACGGAAGGTTGCTTTGAAGGAAGTTGAACATCGCTGTATTGAATCTCTTACTCTATTGCTAACTGGCAATACCAAATCGCTCATATTGCACTCGGTGCATTCGGTTTCGCTAACAGTTGTCAGCCTGCCTACTAGAGCGCCAGAGATGAGGAAGGAGGGATAGGAGATATCACATAGGAATCGGAATAGAAATGAGAATATAGTGCTAGTACGGAAAAAGAAGGGACGACTAGGCAAAGAGGTTGCTAAAAAAAACTACCCAAGGGATCCTTTTTTTCGTACCCCCTTGGGCCTTGAGGGAGATATGTAGCGGAAGGAAGAGAAGAAGACTCGTCGATGATCGGAGAGCACGGCGCAGCGGGCAACAGAGACAACAGCCGGGAGGGGCTGAGTCGCGCCGCGCTGGGGTTATTCAGCGTTCGCCTTACGCTAGGTCTCTTCTGCGTGGCGTGCGGCAAGGAAACACGTTCTCCGCTCCCCGTCCCACAGAGATGAACGGGCCTGTGTCGCACATAGCAAAGAAATGACTGCGGAACGGACGTCACACGGAGCATGGCGCCGGACGTACTGGCGCCTGTAGACCTCGAGCCACCCAGACTAAGACAGTGACGAAGCCAAAAGCCCGAAGCCGGATCCGAATCCGAATCCGAAAAAGTAGGTTCCTACCACGGTGTGATCTCATGACGCCGTCACGCGGGCGCCAACAGTAGCCGCCAATGCCGCCGCTATCCCAGGGTACACGAGTATTACTCGCCACGTCACAGCTCGACACCCCAGCAGCTGTCGATGCATCTCGCCAAGAAGCCCAAGCCCAGCCGTGATGGGGAGAGTCACTATACTAGAAAGAACAACGCGGTGCAGATTGGGCGGCCCGGGGTGGGAGGCACGAATAAAATAAAAAATCGAAGGGGTGTAGCTTGTGCGGCCGCACTGGTCTTCGTACCGCCTCCAGCAGAAAGGGAAATTGCGAACCGAGTGCGAGTCCGGGACACAGTCGAGTGTCCGCATCCAATAGATACAAGCCCAATACAAGCCTCGCGCCACGGCCCACGGTCCGCGTAAAGGGGACGCGCACGAAAAATAATTGCCGAAGCCGGTCATCTGTTGAGAAGCTGATCGGTTGCGCGCCGCTATCCCCGAATTACATTTTAATCTCCTTCCTCGCTACCTCCTTTTTGTCCCTTATATTCTGCATATATCGATAGATTACCTAGCTTTCCTGTATCCCCGACGCCTTCTCGTTTGGCCTCGGATATACCTTGGGTGGCTCAAACTACCGGGTGACCTGGTCTCCCACAGGGCCAGGCGAGTGGAGGAAAGGAGAATGAAGGACGCAGCGGAGGTGCGTCGGGAAAAGTACACACCGGGCAAAAGCGCACTGTGGGAAGAACTTGGCATCAGCCTGATTGACAACTCAATCGGCATGTGATTCTCTCGATCAGGCGGATTGCAAAATCATGCCGTCACGCCGACGCTCCTTCTTTCCCTCGCCATCTCGTCTGGTCTCCCCGGTCCAACAGCCCTCCGGAATCGTCAGCCATGAAGGGCAAAATTCAAAGCAAAGAAAAAGCAGAAGAGCGGATGGCTGGATGAATGGATGTACCGACAACGCCGACGGAGAAGATAGGAGGAATCGCGGTCGACGGCGAGTCTTCGAATGATATCTGCGCATCCGACGTTAGCGACTTTGCCTAAAACCCGAAGTCCAACCCCGACAGACTGCCGGTACTTTTGTTGCTTCACTTTCCATGCTGCCGGGGAAATAGCCGTGGGTAATGGAAGGTCTTCCGAGTCGTTACTGGTCTGCCAAGAGAAAGTTTCACTGCCAAGAGAAAGATTCAGCTGAACCGATATTGTGCCGCAGAGCGATGACCGTTTCTCCTCCCTTGTCCCGACAAATGAGCGTGTCATGGGCGGGCTTGTGTTTTCCGACGAATATCCTTCCTTTCGTTGACTTGGAAGTTTAGAGCCACCGAGTCCACTATAAAATGGACGCGCGCACCTCTCCGTTTTGGCAGAACCCCTCACTTCGCTGTTCTCCTCTCAGTCTTATCCCTCGGTCATGTCGCGATCCGGTTTTCTCTTCCTCGCCGCTCTCCTCCCTGTCGCTCTCAGTCAACTGACTGGGGTCAACACACCGGAGACTCACCCGCCTTTGACCTGGCAGAAATGCACAGGAACTGGCGGTATGTCGAATGCTCCTTGAGTCAAGTTCAAGTTCGGTATCTGATCATTTCATACAGGGACGTCCTGCACTTCTCAGTCCGCCTCCGTTGTGCTCGACGCCAATTGGCGCTGGTTGCACCAAGGCACCAATGGATTCACCAACTGCTACACAGGTTCGATTTCTACATTCCAAATATCCAGAATTTTTTCCTCACGTCCTGTAGGAAACACTTGGAACGCCACCGCTTGCCCTGATGGTAAAACTTGTGCGGCTAACTGCGCTCTCGATGGTGAGTCCTCTCTTCGACATTTCCGGGACAAGACTTATTTGCACCGCAAGGCGCTGATTACTCTGGTTTGATCCTCCATCTTCTCGCCGCCTTCCATTCTTGACCCCGCTTTCAGGGACATACGGGATCAGCACAAGTGGAAATGCGCTCACGCTGAAATTCGTCACCGGTTAGTTGCTGCACAGTCGAATTGATCATTGGCTCTGCTAACATCTGTCATAGATAGCCAACAGCCCAACATCGGTAGCCGTGTCTATTTGATGGCTCCGGGCAGTACAGCGGAGTATCAGACTTTCAACTATGAAAACCAAGAATTCGTGAGTCTTCCGCAGCATGCATAGTGTTTCAATTGTCAATCCTCCTTGTTCTCTCCAGACGTGAGTCATTTCTGAGTATACTACTGAGTATTTGATTTTAAATGGCCGCAGATTCGACGTTGATGTGTCCCAAGTTCGTCTATGATTTATTCTTCCGGAATTCCGGTCTAATGCGTCTTCAGCTCCCTTGCGGTCTCAACGGCGCTCTCTACTTCTCCCAAATGGACGCTGACGGCGGTGTCGCTAAATCCGGTGGAGCTAACAAGGCCGGACCCAACTATGGAACAGGTTATTGCGACTCTCAATGCCCCACAGACATCAAGTTCATCAATGGGGTCGCAAACTCGGCAGGATGGACCGCGAGTCCAAATGACAGTACGCCATCGTTCTTCTCCGGTTTATTAGCCCTAATGTGAGTTCTGAAGCAAACGCTGGCTCTGTGAGTCTTTTCTTCCTGATCTATTTCGATCACTGACAACCCTCCAGGGAACGATGGGTGAGCGAAATGATGAAATAATATGAAAATCGTTATTGATTCATTTAGGAACGTGCTGCCCCGAAATGGATGTGTGGGTGAGTGGGAACTTGATCTAGGCGTATTTGAACTCACCACTTTGTATAGGAAGCTAACAAGGTCCGCTCAACCGAAATTTCGATGGCTTGGGCCTAACGTCTACCCAGATTTCCGCGGCGTACACCCCGCACCCTTGCAGTATGTCCGCCCATTATTTCTGCCACAAATTTGGGTCAATTGTGATTCCAGCCATCCTTGGACAAAGTACTTGCACTGGAGCCGCCTGTTCGTCACCAAACTCGTACGGAATTCTCCCGCGCCTGCGGTCGCAAGCTAATACGGATTCAACAGCACTGCGGGCACTTGTGACCAAGCCGGCTGCGACTTCAACTCGTACCGCATGGGTGACACGTCGTTCTATGGGCCTGGCCTTACTGTCGACACCAGCCAGAAGTTTACCGTGGTCACTCAATTCAGTAAGTATTTGCCTATTCGGATTGGAAAGGCAACAGCTCATACAACCGTTGGATAAGTCGGCTCTCCCATCACCGAGATTGCGCGTTTCTACGTCCAAAACGGCGTTGTCATTCCCAACTCGAACAGTCAAGTCTCTGGTACGTCACAGCATACTCAGCTAAGCCGTGACTGATTTTCGGACTTCAGGTGTAACTGGAAATTCGATCACGGACTCTTTCTGCGCTGCTCGTACGATACTCTCACGCTCCTTTGGCTCCCTGTTTAATCAGATATTACAGAAAAGACCGCGTTTGGTGATACCAATACCTTTGCTACCAAGGGTGGGTTGTCCACCATGTCGCAAGCTTCCGCCGCTGGAATGGTTCTTGTCATGTCTATCTGGGTACTTGCTTTTTCTTCTCGTTGAAATCAGGCTCTGAACCCACATTCAAGGATGACCATGCCGCCGACATGCTCTGGTGATGCCCAGTTTTCCGCTCAGCTACTATCCAAACTAATGTGTTTGATAGGCTCGATGCTCCGTACCCGCCCAACAAATCGGCGAGCTCTCCCGGTGTTACGTGCGTGCCTCTAGCTTTTACATAGCAGTTTCAATATACTCATCTCGATTTCAGTCGTGGAACTTGCTCGGCAACTTCTGGAGCTCCCACCGATGTGGAATCTGCCAGTCCCAATGCCCAGGTCGTCTTCTCTAACATCAAATACGGAAGCATCAACTCGACATTCTCCATGACTGGCGGCGGAGGCGGCGGAGGCGGCGGAACGACCACCACTTCCTCCACTCCCCCAGGCAACACTGGTTCTGTAAGTTTTATTGTTCCTTTCTCGTCGACCCATACTCACAATTCCGGGAAAAAGTGCGCTGCCCAATACGCGCAGTGCGGTGGCTCTCCCTGGTCGGGACCGACCTGCTGTGTGGTATGCTGCTTAGTTTGACCTTTGAGACTTCGATAACCTGATCCATGTCCTAGTCTCCGTTCGCATGCAAGGCCATCAGCCCTCCGTATTACTCTCAGGTGAGTTTCCTTCGTTTCCTGTTCTCTTCCCATGGAATCTAATCTATTTCCAGTGCCTGTAAACGATGGCTTGCGGGAGCGACTGGCTTAGAGCTGGGATCGCGTCTCTGAAGACCCATTGTTTCGAAAATTGTTTTTTTGTATAGTTTCACGTTCTGAAGCCCCCTTATCAATACTATTCACGCTTCGCTTATCTCACATTGTTGTGCTGCGCCGGATATACAACGTTGAGCGCTCATAAACGTGTTCGAATCATCGACGGAGGCCTTCCGGACTCATTTACATCGCCAATTAAACTCCATTCTCCTCTTCACGCAAGGGGAGCTCCGATTGCGCACCTCGTTCTCGGATGCCTCGATACAGTGGTTGCGGGTGTAGAACCAAGAGGTATCGCAAGCCGGGATCCATACGCAGACCAACAATAAACGAAAACCAACAAAAGAACCCAGAACTTGACTCATGTCCCTACGTGGATTCGAACCCCCGGGAACTAACAGCTATCATTGCGCTGTAACCTGGGATCGAGTGCCTCGCTCGGCAGGGACACCCCTCCCTTCTGAGTCTTGGTCTGACCTGTGCGCGTGTGAACATGGGGTCTGTGCGACGTTGCCACTGCAGATTGACCATACCGAAATGAAAGCCGCCGGGACGCGGATGGAGTTGTGGCCACACAGTTGAACAAAACAAGAATGTTTCGACAGCTCGCCCATGTCCTCGGATGGATTCGAACCACCGCCTCTCCTTTACCAGATCTTCCTTCTGTTATCATAGGCAAGGAGTGAACTGCATTGCTCCACAAGGACTTTTTGCTTGCTGCGGGCACGTTTCAATCAAAACAATTTAGTGTAGACCTCTTTATCGGGGACATCCGACGCAATCGTTAAGGATGCATTTACAACTCTCAAACCCAAGAAAAAGGTAATATCTTCACAAACGAGGGACAAGTTTATATGTTCTCGCGTGGATTCGAACCACGGAGGGTCCCTAATACCCGGCACCGTGACACACTTTATAATTCCAACGTGGAGCGAAAAATCCGGCACACCTGGTTGATAGCTCTTAAAGCCCAACACAGTTTCTCAAATACCTTCGTACTTACTTCCAAGTTCAAACCTGTCATCTGGATCCCAGTGATGATGGATGGGATCACACTTGACTGTGGACCTTCCTTGCAAGTTCAACATACCAGGCAGTGGTTCTCTATGCATGCATTCTGCAAAGGGAAGACCTACGACAAGCTCTTGTGTACTGGTGGACACTAGGGATTTATACCTGGGAGGGGAAAACTCCAACCAGGTCCCATAGGGTTTTAGCTAGTGGTCCCGCCTATTCAAGGGCTGGCCAGTCCACAGTTGCTCAGTGTCTTGTAGCCATCACCCCCCTGGAATGAGTGGGTGCTCCCTCGGCATCTTGTAGGGTTATATATGGATAACCACCCGTATGTTCCTAAATGTTTGTCTTCGGTAGACTCGTTGTTCATGTTGTGGCCCACGCGAGTATAACCAAACCCCCCCCCACTTCCTCAAATGGTTTGTGTTCGGGCCACTCCCTGTTTGAACATATTCAGATTACTGGACAGAGTTGTTTCCTCGAGATTGTTTAATTTCACTAGTGACCAGCGACTTAAACGGGATTAATAAGGAGGCCACATTTCCATATTAAATTTATACTAAATAACTACGTATCACAGGTGGCGTACTTGAGCACGGATGAGCGCGAGCCCGGGAGCAATGCGCGCGGATTTACGCGGGATAAAAGGAGCTGGGCTCACCCTGGCAACCTATCTGCAGAGGGCCATAGACCGCAAGCTTACTCTCTTAGTCACTGCCAAAAAAAAACACACAACTTCAGACACAGAGCAACAAAAAGACCCCACTTGAGCATGACTCGCAAGCGTCAAAGTACCTAATTTTGACTTGAACTTTAATTGGCAATATTAATGTGGCATCATTCATGTCAAGCCCTCACAGAAGCAATCTCCGCAATGGGAGGTACATGCACCAAAGCGCGTCTCAGCAAGGGCTAGGGGAAAAGATCGGGAAGATTGGGAGGAAGAGGAGGATATATTAATAAAGTGAATCTGGAAAAGCTATGTGCCAACTGACCATTGAAAATATATATACAACATCCGTTGATATGTGTTCAGACCATTGACTTGTCAAGCTCCGAGTCCAAGTTGTGCATCTTTTCAAGTCAGTTTCGATCCGTCAAATTCAAGTGAGGGGCGTAATTCTTTTTCGGTAATAGTTCCAACAAAGTGGTGTCCCGTTTTGGGTCCCTTCTGGGATATCTGAAGGTGTGCTTTTTTTCTGTTGGCTCCATGAAGTTGTGTATTTTTTCTCATTATGGTATGAATTATTGGGCAGTATATGTGCCATACAGATAGAAATGTGTCGGCTTTTATGATGTGTGTCGGATTCGAAAGGTGTGTCGCGGTGTCGGCATCGGTTTATCCTCGAACCACGCGCTCCGCTGAAATTTTGAGTTTGCCCAATGAGCCGCCTAAATTGTTCCGAGGGGACTTTGAGGTTCGCTCCTCGGCAGCCTCCCCATGTATAAGATGAGCCCCAATTTAGCTCCTTGCTCCCGGAACTCAGCTCCCAAGCCATGTTTTGTCCCTACCGCTAAAATGCGCTTTCCTCTCCCGCGTTGTTTCGCAGTTGCTGCGCCCTCATGGAGACCTCCCTGGCCGGCCCTACCACCACCGTCACCGTCACCGTCCCGTACGTCGCTGATCTTCTACTTTCACAGAGGCTCATCGAAATGATAGTGCCCCGAGTATCACCAGCATTTCACAGTGCAATACTGGAGACTCCCGGTGCTGCAATTACATCCGGGCGGCCAACACCGTCCGCACTTCCTTATCCGTTCCCTAGTTTGCCATTTCTCAGGAGATTTCAACAGTCATTAGTCTGCCTGCTCTTAGGCCTCCTCAGGATATCGATTGTACCGGGAGGCTTGAACGTCCTCGTGTCAGTTTCTGGGCTTTCCGCGCAATACGTCACCTGACACAATGCAACATACAGCGGCCTCGGGTGCACACCCACCACAGTCGTTGGCATCGCAAATGGCGGGGTCTGCACGGGGCAGCCCGTGTGCTACACAAACAACAACTTTGTGAGTGCAATATCCCTGCATCTCGTCTCACACCGACTGGCAATACAGAACGGCCTCATCGGCGTCGGTTGCGCCATGATCTCGCTCATCATCAGACGTGATCAAGGACGCTGTAACTAGCAATCTCCCGAATTGACTGCGAATTTATTTCATACATACCTGAACTCTTCATCCCTAAGTCGACGACACACCGGGTTGCATGGCTGAACCGCAAACAAAACCTCTATACTTGTAACAGCTAAATCGAGCGCTGAGTCACGGGCCGTAAGCGAGATACCGAGAGTGTTGAAATGTAGGTAGTCTAGAGTGGCGTTAAAATGTCAAACCCAATGGCCGAGATGGCCGAAATAAATTAGTGAGGTCGGCGAATGAGTACTGAGACCGGAAAAATGAAAGAGGGACAAAAAGTACCGGGGATTTCGTGTATTCGGTCTCGTAGGAGGGCCACGGCGACGGAGATCGGGCGTCCTAAGAAAAAAAGCAGTGTGACGGTAAGTCGGCATGTTGGCGGATCAGCGGAGTTGGGCGACGGGGACCAGCGGCCAATGAATGTTCATCAACGGTATGCTCGGAGATATAAACCACGGCATCCATATAAATCCCCGGCAGCCTCCCGATGTATAAAACATGTCCCAACCAGCTCGTTGTTCCCGAAAGTCAGCTCCCAAGCTACATTCTATTCCTACGGCTTGAAATGCGCGCTCGTTTCGCAATTGCCGCGCTCCTCACGGGGACGTACGTCGCTGATCTTCTACTTCCACAAAGACTCATTGCAATGATAGGTTTCAGGGCTCCAAAGCCTTTCCGATATATGGATAAAGTTCCTGATAAAGAACGATGCCGCCAAGCTGAGGAGCAGCCTTTCGAGGATTGCTTCGATATTTTCCGATAAAGTTAAAATGGAAGATGGAGGAGTGAACGCAGCTTGACAAGCTCCGTGTTGAGCTCAAAAATGCCTTGGAGGATTTCTTTAACTGCGTATTTTCCGGCTAAATTTTCACTGTCTTACACCTCAAAACTTGCTTGCAGCCAAATTTGCAGGCGACACAAGGCGGAACCAGGTGCAAGCAAGTTCCGGGGCTTAAGCCAGTGAAGATTTACTTAGCCCAAAAATACGGAGAGCTAACACACACGAATTCGCCGAAACAGGAGTGCTGAGCACCTGGCAAAGAAATAGGTATAAGGCAGCCTGCGTCTCCGCCGAGATCAAATCAACACGGAATCCGCACTAGAATCGAGAACTCGGGTCCTGCATACTTTATAGTGATCCTGAGTAAAGGCATAATTGCCGTTCGTGCGCGTCCATCTCGAGCTAGAGAGCCGCACACTCTCCCCGAAAGCTGGAAGCTTGACCCTGAAAACAGCTGGCCTCAAACACGCACGCGCCTGAAACAGAACCCCTCTCAGAACTACCGTGGCCGCGCTGCCGGAGCCCAACACGGAAACGCGGAGCAAAATGGAAAAGGCCTGGAGAGACTGGTCCAGACGGGGATCATCGTTGCAGGAACCAAGAGCACGCGCTTCCGCAGCAGCACCTCGGGATGGTTAACAAAGTTACTTGGAAAAACTAACTTAGCCTTACAAAACTAACTTTACTTTACTTGTGGCAGACAAGTAAAGTAAAGTACGCAAAAGTAACTTGTAAGTAACTTAAGTAAATTCAAGTTAGAAAAAGTAACAGCACGCTAGAGTAAGTTAACGACTCTACACCTGATATCTGTGGCTCTGCGTGCAGCAATCACTGCTACCTATGTGAATAACATTCCCACAGCCCCTCAGACGAGAATTCCACTTGCTACGGCTCCATGCCGTTGAAGAACACACAAAGCAGCCCCATTGTTAAGTATAACCCTATCTTATACATCGTTTGAGTGAATGGATCATTAGGAACAATCTGAATGTGTCTCCTTGATGGACATTGGGCAGACAACTCGTCGGCTGCGTGTTCAACTCGGTTAACTGAAATTTCAGCGAGCTCCAGGAAAGTTAGCCTAGGAGACTTTATAAATAGCCTACTCAAGAGGCATTGAATGGATAAGAACCCGCACGATCGTTATTTGGAATACCAAAAAAAGACTTGAAACAATGGCATCCCACATCAAATTGGAGTCCCTGCCGCCCAAATTTTGGTTCAATATGTGCCACGGTGCTCTGGAAGCTAGTTTAATTGTATCTAGAGTCGCACAGGTCGTAACAAATGTTGATTCATACCCTTACAATCATAACTTGACGAACTTGGCGGTAACTGATGCCATCTGATGGCAAGTTACTTTGTCTGATCTAACTTGGGTGGCCAAGTTAGCGGTAAGTAACTTTAAGTAACTGTAATTAACTTCAAGTAACTTCAAGGGGTGGTAAGTGAAAGTGGAATTAGATGTAAACAAGTAAACTCAATTCAATCTAGGCCTTGTATCCTCAAGTAGGGCCCGGGTCGGCTCGGGCTTGGGGTCAGGCCCGGATTTGGAGGCAATTTTCCAAACCCCAACTCAAGTGAGTTGATCAGGCGTAATAGTATTTTGTGAAGTCACAAAAGAAGATCCAACACTGAAAAGATTTTCTTTAAACCACTTGAAACGGTATTTCCAAGACCAGGGTTACTTATCCCTAATAATTGGTCGGAGCGGCAGTTCGACAGTGATTGAAGGAATCATGATGGCTTCTACAGATCTATGCACGAAAGGTAAGGAAATGACTTATATTCCTCTATTTCTGGAGCTCATTTCATTTCTTAGACTCAACACTCATATTGTCGGTCAGAGACTGAGCATCAACATATAAACCGTGCACAACTGCCTTTGGCAGAAAATCTGAACCCTCCAGTGAGTTTCTGGTTTTACTGCATTCATATTGGCTAGGGAATTGTCAAAGCATCGAACTTGTTGGAATCGCTCCGATATTAGTAGCTGTTTCGT
Source organism: Mycena galopus ATCC 62051 (assembly GCA_014925785.1). Taxonomy (NCBI): domain Eukaryota; kingdom Fungi; phylum Basidiomycota; class Agaricomycetes; order Agaricales; family Mycenaceae; genus Mycena; species Mycena galopus. Next base: position 110,659 of record WIQG01000211.1, on the reverse strand, counting down.
TTCTCCTATGTGCCTTGAAAACTGATACAAAATGTTTCTTCATCTTAGGATTGAAACACTATCAACGTCGACATGGAAGTCAGCGCACACGAGCAGCCTTGAATGATTGTCATTTATACTTCAACCGTACACTAATAGAAGAAGACCAATGGAGAAGAGTTATAAAGGATGCGATAGCTACATACACAGTTGAATTGAGTCAGAACGAAGCAGCCATCAAAGCCAATAGGTTTAACAGCTTTTTCTATTGACACAAATGATATTCAATCAAGTCATTTAGTTTTGACTCAGGAAAACCGCGGTGTACGCAGGATCGATAATGTACTCAATAGAGTTGATCGAGACCATTGTCTGTTGAAACCAAGAACTCATCAGTCGATGATAGATGCGAAGAAAATAGAGAGGGAAATAGTTCTGCGTCGTTTGTGCATACATCCATGACTTCACTGTGTCGGCGGCGTTGGTATACTTATCCTCGACTACTGTACCAGCCATTGTAACTTATACACAGTGATAAAAGCACTTACAGACCCTCTGGGAGAGTGAGCACGATGTTTACCTGTGCTCAGAGCACTTTTGAGTTGTTTGGAGGTATCTACTGAGGCTCTTGTCAGAACCGTATAAGTTAAACTGTCAACAAGTTAGTTTTGCCAAGCGTGGGAAAAGTACCGTAAAGTACCGTAAAGTTAGCCCCGCCAAGTCCAAGGGGCGATCAAAGTTAAAGTTAGGTCTCTTAAGTTACTTTATTCACTCTCGCACCTCGGGCATCTTGACAGGGTTATAGCGAGCCCAAGAGTGGCAGGCACCCGTTTCGGCCTCGCTGCGACAAGAGGGACGCGGGCGCGGAAATGTAGAGGCTCGGCATACGCACATGACATGGGCTTGACTCCTGAATATGAGCGGACATTGCTGAGATGTTTCCAAATTAGGTGTCAGCATTGGCTTCCGGCAATTGCCGCGAGGTTGATCCCTCAGATGTACTGCCGTCTTCCGCCTAAATGTTGTTTCAAACCCGCATCTACAGCGTACCACGGTACTTTAGCTTCCCCTTGGCACCTGTGTTCCCCAGAATACTTTTTTGAATGGAGCCCAGGTGTGCTAGAATACTTGCTAAATTTTCCGCCTCACGCTTACCCCAGCTTCTCCCTCCGCGTACTGGGAGAGAGTACTGTACACAGAGACCAGATCGGCGGTGGGGATGACGTGGTGTTAGTGCACTCAGGCTAAACGTCCCATACTTATTATCAGTGACTGCCTACCTGGCCACACTAGCTAGCTGGCCACTTGGATAATATGATAGAGACCCTGGAGATTTGGCACCTGTGGGACGGAGTATGACCTATGAGGACACCTTATGCCAGATTTGGAGGTGCTCTGAGGCGGCCATCAAAAGTGTTCTTGATCGAGCTGGCGGCGTGTGAACCTGATTTCTTATCTCCAAACAGCCCTTTGTGCAGACCTCACGTGGGGCTCAATCTCTTCCATTGGTTCTGAAGAATCACCTCTTGCCACACCACACGCGAAAATGACTACCTTTCACCTTCTGGACCCTCCAGGAGCATCACGATCTGATCTCAAGTGGCGCAATCCGACCACCTTTGCAGTGAACCACAGGCGTCTGTTACTGACCTAGAACTCGACAGTCGCATTCAAGACCATTCGACCTGTGTTACCACAGCTTCATTCGACTTTTGACCTGGCGCCTTCGCGGTCACGGCGGGCTACTACCCAAAACCACCCAATTTCATTCGCCCGAAAAGATGGATTTTGTTTGAGGGATTCCTGGTATGTGGGGCACATGTTTTGGGATGAGGTATGTCCTAATACATGTTATATATCCATATGGGCCTTAATTTGGGTCAGCAATCTGCTCTGTTCCTGGTAGCACGCACCATTCCCTCAACACAGCAATTTCACCCATCCTCCTTGGCTTGAAAGAAAATATTTATGGTCTTTGTATGTCTCAGATGTACTGTGTATTATAATTCACTTGTATCTATTGGATGATTCGAGATGCATCGGGGTGACCAGCATGAATGCGAACGTTGTGCGAACGAGCGATGTAGCGGGTGGCCAGCTTCCCCGTTTGATCCCCTTTGGAATACCGCCCGAAAATAAATTCGGTGAGTCATGTAAACATTTGCGTAAATTCTCTCATATCACTCGTGGGATGCACACCTTTGTTTCAGACTCCATATACCTCTATCCATGTCACTCTGGACACAGGCAAAAGGTGAAAGGGCCTAAGGTGGCCAGCTACCCAGTCTCAGATAATAGAGGAGTAAACGGGCGATATTGGAAGGACTTCGGCCGCTGTACAGACTCTCTAGACTTCAGTGCTTAAGCTTCAGTGGCGGAGGGAGAGCTGCGGTTACTGTTAATTAACTGCGCATTGAGCAGACGGAATGCACTGTTGTGCGACCAGACAAGACTGAACAGCGAAAAGGATCCCACAGCTCATTGTGTTACCAGGTCCCCGCCGTCCATTCCGGGACAGGAAAGGGTAAATTGGTACCTGAATTTACTGAGTGGGAGTCTTTTTTCCCTGTAGTGTACGAAAAAATCCCCCGCGTTCGCAACGGGTTCCCTGCTAATACTAGATTATCTTCTTGAATTCCAACATGGATATGGATGGGCTGCCGCGGCAAGTTCGAGGCTTGTCGCACTCAGTGTTGAGTTATCACCAATACTCATTAAATAGTGAATACAGTGTTTTCCAAAAGGAAAGACCAAAAATACGATGGATTTCGGGGTAGGTGAAGGCTTCAACGTGTTGCAGTAAATTTACTCAATTTCTCCATCCACTAAATTAAAGCTAATTTGAGCGTTCATTGTCGTCGCCCGTCTTATCTGTATCTCTGTGCAGACAGCCATAAACCGTATCCTGGACCGTGGTCGTATGGCTTCGGATCCTGGTTGTTTCAACCATTAAAATAAAGGCAGTCGGTTGGGCACTCCTCATGCATTCTGTAATGTGCGATTTCACCGCACTATTGGTCGGCCGGCAGTCAGGTGGTCCAGGTCTGTTCATATTACTAACGGTATGTTCGGAGATAAACCACGGCACCCGAATAAGTGTACTCGCTTCTCGGTAGCCTCCCCATGTATAAAACAAGCCCCATTGCTCCCCAATGTCAGCTCCAAAGCTACATTTTGTCCCTACTGCTTCAAATGCGCCTGCATCTCTCGCGTTGTTACGCAATTGCCGTGCTCCTCACGGGGACCGCTCAGGCTAGCCCTGCTCCCACCGTCACCGTCACCGTCACCGCCCCGCACGTCGCTGGTCTTATCACAACCAACACTGATTTTGTAAGTTTTATTGTTCCTTTCTCGGCGACCCATACTCACAATTCCGGGAAAAAGTGCGCTATCCCATTCGGCCAGTGCGGTGGCCTTCACTGGGGGGGAACGACCTGCTGTTCGGTATACTGCTTAGTTTGACCTTTGAGACTCCGATAACCTATGTCCTAGGCTGATTGGAAATGCACGCCCATCAATCCTTATTACTCTCAGGTGAGTTTCCTTCGTTTCCTGTTCTCTTCCCATGGAATCCAATCTATTCCTAGTGCATGGCTTAGGAAAGACCGTCTGGGAATTAGTTCCCCAGTTAAACATGTTGCCGAATTTAGCTCACCGTAGGATCATGCGAAAATCGTTTTTTTTTGTATAGTTTCACATACTGAAGCCCCCTTGCCATTACCATTCACGCTTCGCTTATCTCACATCGTTGTGCTGCGCAGGATATACAACGTTGAGCGCTCATAAACGTGTTCGACTCATCGACGGACTCATTTACATCGTCAATTATACTCCATTCTCCTCTACACGCAAGGGGAGCTCCGATTGCGCACCTCGGTCTCAGATGCCTCGATACATTGGTTGCGGGTGTAGAACCAAGAGGTATCGCAAGCCGGGATCCATATGCAGACCAACAATAAACGAAAACCAACAAAAGAACCTAGAACTTGACTCATGTCCCTACGTGGATTCGAACCACCGGGAACTAACAGCTATCATTGCGCTGTAACCTGGGATCGAGTGACTCGCTCGAAAGGGACGTCCCTCCCTTCTGAGTCTTGGTCTGACCTGTCCGTATGAATATCATGGGGTCTGTGCGACGTTGTCGCTGCAGATCGACCATACCGAAATGAAAGCTGTCGGGACGCGGATGAAGTTGTGGCCACACAGTTGAACAAAACAAGAAGGTATCGACAGTTCGTTTATGTCTTCGGGTGGATTCGAACCACCGCCTCTCCTTCGCCAGATCTTCCCCTCCGTTATCATAGGCAGGGAGGGAGCTGCATTGCTCCACAAGGACTTGTGCCTGCTGCGGGCACGTTTCAATAAAAACAATTTAGTGTAGACCTCTTTATCGGGGACATCCGACGCAATTGTCGTTAAGAATGCATTTACAACTCTCAAACCCAAGAAAAAGGTAACATCTTCACAAACGGGGGACAACTTTATATGTTCTCGCGTGGATTCGAACCCCGGAGGGTCCAATTTTTTGAGTGCAATATCCCTACCATGCATCTCGTCTCACATCAACTGGCAATACAGAACGGCCTCATCAGCATCAGTTGCGCCCGATCTCGCTCCCAATACCTCATCATCAGACGTGATTAAAGACGCTGTAACTACCAATCTCCCGTATTGACTCCGAAATTCTTTCATACACACATGAACTCTTCATCCCTAAGTCGACGAAACACCGGGTTGCATGGCTGAACCGCAAACAAAATCTCTAGACTTGTAACAGCCAAATTGAGCGCTGAGTCACGGGCCGATTCGGATAGGGCGCTGCACGGGTATATCAAATTTTACATTTGAAGTTCTATATTTGAAGTACCCAAGGGTCTCCGTGGGCTAGATACCGAAAGTGTTGAAGTGTATGTAGTCTAGAGTGGCGTTAAAATGTCAAACCCAATGGCCGAGATGGCCAAAATAAATTGATGAGGTCGGCGAATGAGTACTGAAACCGAAAAAATGAAAGAGGGAGGAAAAGTACCGGGAATTCCGTGTATTCGGTCTCGTAGGAGGGCCGCGGCGACGGAGATTGGGCGTCCCAAGAGAGAAAGCAGTGTGACGGCAAGTCGGCATGTTGGCGGATCAGCGGAATTCGGCAACGGGGACCAGCGGCGAATGAATGTTCATGAACGGTATGTTCGGAGATATGAACCACGGCACCATATATGTCCTCGGCAGCCTCCCGATGTATAAAACATGTCCCAACCAGCTCGTTGCTCCCGAAACTCAGCTCCCAAGCTACATTTTCTCCCTACTGCTTGAAATGCACGTTCGTTTCGCAATTGCGGCGCTCCTCGCAGGGACTTCCGTGGCTGGCCCTACTACCACCGTGACCGTGACCGCGCCGTACGTCGCTGATCTTCTACTTCCACCATAACTCATTGGAATGATAGTGCCCCGAGTATCACCAGCATTTCACAGTGCAGTACAGGAGACGCTCAGTGTTGCAATTCTCTCCAGGCGGCCAACACCGTCCGCACTTCCCATCCGTCTCCTAGTTTGCCATTCCTCACTAGATTTCAACAGTCACCAGTCGGCCTACTCTTAGGCCACCTCGGAATTGTACCGCCGGACTTGGACGGTCACGTGTCAGTTTCGGGGTTTTTCGCCCCGCGTGTAATCTGACAACGAGTAACAACGATTTTAGTGGGAGTGGGACTCGTCCAGTCCCACTCCATCACTTAGAAAGTGCGACTCAGTCCCATTAATGGGACTCAACCCTGCTAAGGAGTGCGACTGATGGCGAATGCATCCGAAGTGCGAATGATGCACTGATGCGCAATCAATCCCCACTCATTGCCGATGATCTCCGTATCTCGGCGCTTTTCATCCCAATTCAGCGACGCCACTGCTTAGCACGCCATCTTGCTGAACCCTTTCACGTTTCATTAATAGCTGAACATGTTGTATCAATATCGACCGCACTGTGCCACGCCGGGGTCCCATGTCCATTTTTTTTGATCCTTCTCTTCATCTCCCACGCACGATGCATAACTAGGAACAAGATAAGCCGCTACTTCGCTCCGGCAACCGAAAACTCGAGGGAAATTTAGAGGAATAGATTGATGACCGCGTGACTGTCCAAACAGCTGAAATTTGAGAGACTGAGCGTCATTCCGAATATTTCTTATATGTCGATGAACTGGGTTATTCTGGAGTGGAAAGACCGAATTGCACCAACAGAATAGTCTAGGACATACAGAGGCTGACACGGACACAGCATTCGGAAGACGAGAACAGAACTTGTGGCGTTGTTGGACAGCGAGTTAAATTCGCGAAGGCAACCGACAAAAGTGTTGAAGGAGATTTGTTCTTTAACCAGCTAGAGATCTTGGACACTACTAACAGACGAATGTATTTAAGGGGAACATAATGACGCTTGCGTGGTGGTCGGCCTCAAGGGAACCGCCTCCAGAATGTTTGACCGTTAACTCGAGTCCCAGCGTGTTGGCCGTTCAAGGCAGCAAGAAATTGGAGGAGGGACAGAAATGAACAGGCGGTGATCTTTGGACGCATTATAAGTATGTGGTGGCGATAATGATCCGCAGGATTTGTCAAAGTCGGCAAGTATTGCTGTAAAAAGAGGAACTAAACCTAAATGGGATGCTCATGCATGGCGATGGAGGGACGGAACGACTGATTCCATAACTACGAGCGATGTACAATCAGGGCGAGCTCAACTATTCCATCCTTCAGCGAACGTGCAGGTCCAGGTCATAGACCGGTCAGAATCTTCGAAACACGAATCATTCATACGCTCGGCGCCAACCGATTCAGAGCGGTACACGAATGCAGGGAAGATCGAGGTCCGGCTCTTTCTGTCGCAACAATTGCGATGGAAATCTGCCGGGTGACTACATGTCTTTTCGGCTGACTGTGCGGTCTGTGAAGTGTGAAAACCCACAGAACCCGAGACTAAAATTGTTCTCGTCGAGACAAAGAGGACAGCAGAACGAATGGGTTTGGATGATGGGGAAAAGACCAACAGAGGCAGAGAAACCAAACCTATTTCATTAAAGAATGAAACGCAACACCACCGAATAAGCGGAATCTTTCAAAACAGATAATGAATCGGCTGTTCAGAGAGCTGAAAGTCGGGGAGAATCACTCAAAGCTATGGCGTCCTCTTGGCTAATATGTTCTTCTGTCGGAAAAATCTTGGATATCTTGAAACGTCTCACGAGGTCTCTCAAGACGCAGCAAGGCCATATGGTTTTAACAGCCTTGAAACACAGAGGTCGGAATTCTGGAAGCACTCTCAAGGCACAGGGAAGTCCCATCGCTCTTGTTCTTTGAGAGGATTGTTGTCTGGGTTCTTAGTAAGGTGGACGAAAAAGGGAGGGTCGCATTAGAGTTATCCAGGAGTCTGAAACGAGAAATGCGGCGTACCCAATGGCTCAGATATTATACTCGATGAAAACACGCTGTAGAACAGGATTGAGGTATGGAAGTAGCCAATTAATTGCTCGGAAGGATGGAAGGAACAAAGGCTAGGGTAGATGCATGTGTCATGGATTTCGAGCAATAATACAAATGTAAATTTGAGGCCTCGGATTTGCATTGGTCGACAGCTGAGGTCAGGATATCGAGCTACGAGCGAGACCGTTTAACCCCACTTTGGAATGTTGTAGGGAATTGAGAAACTTGATGTTTGAGGTGTTTATTCGGCTTGAGGTTGAACCAGCCTTGCGATCATGAGTGTTCACCATTGAGAAATTTGAATCTTATCGCATTGATCGTCCTATGCAGTGGAAAGAAGGACGAGGGTGTGGAGGAGAAAGGGAGAAACACCGGGTCGCGATCTTCGGAAACCTTCCCGGTATTTGTGGGACTGATAGCCATCCGCAGTATCTGTCGAAGGAGAGACTGCCGTTGCGAATCGGGCAAACTAAGCCGGTTATAGGTGGAATCTGCAGACAGGAGAGCGCGAGCAAGCCGAATGGAGATTGGACCTTTACAGAGATTGCAAATAGTTGAGTGCCGTTATTGCACATTCTCCGGCAGCTGCAGTGGACTGCACCTTGGTAGCAACTCAAATTGCCAGAAGGAAAACACAGAGGGAGACAGAAGGAGTTGGCATACTGTACAATTTCATTCAATTCGGCAGTCCCACGTCACACCCATTTTTTTTTATTGCAGCAATAATTTTTTCTCAATTTATCTGAATTCTTTTGGATTTTAATTGTACTGAAATTTCCAAATTAGTGCCGAATTGATCGAAATTGTACAGTAAATGGGGGAAGGCGCAACCATGTCCAACTACAAGCCAAGGTATGTAGTTGTTAAAGAATGGTTAATTAATGTGCAGAGGAGGGATGAATATAATCCCCCTCATTCTGCTTGGCGGATATCTGGCTGCCTTTCAAACTTATACCATTTCTGTTACTCATTATAAAATATTCAATTCAACATTGTGATCCCGCGCTGCATACATTGAATTGAGTTTTCCGCAACGTCGGCACAGCGTGCGCCGATCTGGTTTCCATCAAAACTGCCGGCTAACCAGTCGCACTCGGGAAGCCGAGTCGCACTTTTGTCCATCAAAAGTGCGACTCAAACCCATCAGTGCGACTCAACGACTCCCACTCCCACTATTCTTGTATATACTCTCTGACAACACACAGTGGTTTTAGGTGCACCCCCATTTCAATCGTTGGCGGAGGCAATAGCGTGGCCTACACGGGGCAACTCGCGTGCTGCAAAAACAACAACTTCGTGAGTGCAATATCACTACGCTGGAACTGCAGTGGTCTCGCACCAACTTCTGGCAATACAGGACGGGGTCATCAGCGTCGGTTGCACCCTGATCTCGCTCTAAGTACTTCACCATCCGACGCTGTAACCTTCTATACATATATGATTGTCAATCCCCAACTTGAAGTCGACGAGAGGGCGTGTTCCGCGGTTGAATGCCACTGCGGCAAACAAAACCGAAACCTGTAGACTTGTAACGCCGTCCTACGCTGATTCCATTTATTACATCGGTTTGTGGGCAAATCTGTTGGAATTCTGCTGTTCATTTCCCATGGGACATGTCCGACAAAGCCCCAGGCTTCTCATTTCCGTGTGCGGCATCAAGGCCGATTGAGATCCGAGTGAAGGGCGCAGGACAATTGACTCTGGGGTGCAACCCCACGAGGGTTGCTGGGACATTTAGGTTTGAGGTGTCCAAAGCCTTTCAGGATAAAGTTTCCCATAAGGAACGATGCCGCCAAGCTGAGGAGCAGCCTTTCGAGGATTGCGTCGATATTTGTCGATAAAATTAAAAAGGAAGATGGAGGAGTGAACGCGGCTTGACAAGCTTCGTGTTGAGCTCAAAAATGCCTTGTAGGATTTCTTCAACTGCCTATTTGCCGGCTAAATCTTCCCTGTCTTGCACCTCAAAACTTGCTTGCAGCCAAATTTGTAGGCGGAATCAAGAAGTTGGAAGCAAGTTTCGGGGCTCAAGCCAGTGAAGATTTACGTAGCCCCAAAATACGGGGAGTCGACACACCCGAATTCGCCGAAACAGGAGTGCTGTGCACCTGGCAAAAAAATAGGTATGAAGCAGTCCGCGTCTCCCCCGAGATCAAATCATCACCAAATAAGACGGAATCCGCACTGGAACCGAGAACTCGGGTCCCGAATACTTTATAGTGATCCTGAGCAAAGGCATCATTGCCGTTCGTACGCATCCATCTCGAGCTAGAGAGCCGCACACTCTCCCGAAAAGCTGGAAGCTTGGCCTTGAAAACAGCTGGCCTGAAAGACGCACGCACCTGAAACAGAGCTCATCCCAGAAGTACTGTCGCCGCGCCACCAGATGCGCCGGAGCACAACACGGAAACACGGAGCAAAATGGAAAAGGCATGGAGAGACTGGTCCAGAGGGGGATCATCGTTGCAGGAACCAAGAGCACACGCTTCCGCAGCAGCACCTCGGGCATCTTGACAACGATCGGGGCTTATAGCGAGCTCAAGAGCGGCAGGCACCCGGGGCCGTGCCGGCCTGGCTGCGACAAGAGGGGCACGGGCGCGGGAATGTAGAGACTCGGCATACGCACGCAACATGTGCTTGCCTCCCGCAATATGAGCGGGTACGCTTATAGGAATAGCATCCTCATTGCTATGCATACGTCTCGGCGGGTCCACAATTCACGCATGCGACAAGGAGAACGTGTTCTCCACTCCCTGCCCGTCGGACGGGGACAAACGGGCGTGTGTGGCGCACAGCGAAGAAAAGACTTAAAGTGAGACAGAGACGCGGGATAGGACAGCGCCAAAAACAGAAGCCAAATCCGAAAAAGACCTCGAGCAAGCGTAGGTTCCTGCCCCGGTGCGATCTCATGACGCGGGCGCCACTAGTAGCCGCCAGGTCCACGAGTACTAATCGCCACACCACAGCTCGATATGCTAGCAGCTTTCAATGCATCTCGCCACCAAGCCCAAGCCCAGCCGTGATGGGGAAGGTCAATATACTAGAAAGAACAACGCGGTGCAGATTAGGCGGCCCAGGGTGGGAGGCACGAATAAAATAAAAAATCGGAGGGGAGTAGCTTGTGCGGCTGCACTATCCTTCGTACCGCCTCCAGCAGAGAGGGAAACTGCGGATCGAGTGCGAGTCCGAGACACAATCGAGTAACTGCATCGGCGAGATACAAGCCTCGCGCCACAGTGCTCGTAAAGGGGACGCGCACGAAGGGCGAGGAAAGAACAGCTGACAAATAATTGCCGCCGCCGGTCATGGCGCAGGCGGAGTGGAGGAAAGGAGCAGCAAGGACACAGCGAAAAGTACACACCGCGCAAGAGCGTATCATCGACATCGACGTCAGCGCGGGAAGAGCGCGTTCGCAGAGAAAGCGCGGCGTTGCCCAGAATTCCGCGCTGCGCAAGCGCCAGAGACCGCTTCTCGATCTACGAAGATGCTGCCCCATCGATGCAGCATCCTCATCGAGGTCCATTGGAAGGGTAAGAACAACGCGTCCGCTGCGCGGAAACAGACAAAGGGAAAGAAAGAACGGAGCGAAACCGCATAAGTAACACTCACAACCGCAACGTTATAACGTCCGCCCAGCTCTTTCCTCGCCGAAGAGGACGTAGTTGCGCGCGAGCCGTTCGCGGATAAGTGCAGATTCAAGTCGCCACCAGTAGTATCCCAGCCCCCACCGCTCTCGGGCCTTTGTCTCGTGCTGCCTCCAGCTTCTCCCTCCGCGCGCTGGGAAGGACACAAAGACTCGGAGCAGATCGGCGATCGCGATGGCGTCTTGGTTAGTGCGCTAGTAAGTACTAGAGATCCATAGAGTGAGCCGGGCGCTTGAACTTGAAGTTGAAGAGAGGTCAGAGTGAGTTTTTGCACAGACAGGAGGTAGATGAAATGAGCGCCTGAGATTTGAGATGGTGGCCGGAAAAGAAAGAAGGAGCGGTTGCTTGGCTGGATTTGGCCACCGTTCCGTGCGGGACCGGGCGGGCCGGAGGCGGATCAGGGCAAACATTGACTTGATTTGCCCCACTGCAACGCCATTCCGTGAAATTTGTCCTCTTGCTGTCGATTGCAGGAGCTCGAGCGAGATCACCTCGTACCAATGGGGCATTCTGGCGTGTCTTGGAGAAATTCTGACGGCCTCGCTAAGGCTCCACTTGTTTTCATTTACAAAGGTTTTAAACGGTTAAAACCATTTTTATTTTCATTCAGCTTGAGGACTCAAGAAAACCTTCTGTAATCGGTTTCATACGGTAAACGGTTCTTGCAAAAATCCAAGCATCGTTGTTCCAGAAGGTTCATGTACAAGTGTGCCAGTAGTGTTCTACATCCATAATATGTCAAAATTCCTCAACACTCATCCAACTCACATACATTGGCGGGATGTTTCCAAATTAGGTTTTGGCAATTGCTGCGATTTTGATCCCTCAGATGTACCGCCGTCTTCCACCTAAATGTTGTTTCAAACCCGCATCTACAGCGTACCACGGTACTTTAGCTTCCCCTTGGCACCTGTGTTCCCCAGAATAAGTTTTTGAATGGAACCCAGGTGTGCTAAAATACTTGCTACATGTTCGGCCTCACGCTTCCCCCAGCTGCTCCCTCCGCGTGCTTGGAGAGAGCACCGTACACAGAGAGCAGATCGGCGGTGGTGACGGCGGCGGCGAGGGCAGTGGGGATGACGTGGTGTTAGTGCACTCAGGCTAAACATCCCATACTTAGACGACGAAACGGGCGATATTGGAAGGACTTCGGCCGCTGCACAGACTCTCTAGACTTCAGTGCTTAAGCTTCAGTGGCGGGGGAAAGCTCTGGGTACTGTTAATGAACTGCGCATTGAGCAGACGGAGTGCACTGTTGTGCGACGAGATAGGACTGAACAGTGAAAATGATCACACAGCTCATTGTGTTACCAGATATGGTACGCCTAAAGGCCGAGGTTGAATTTGTGTTTTGACATCAGGCATCAACATGTCGCTTATATTGATTTAGCTGTACTGACAACAATGCATGGAAGTACATGCTATTCTCGTGCTACAATATGGCCAGAATTCTGCGGTAAATGGTCCACCCCACTGAAATTGTCAATTCCGGGCTTCCCAGAGATTCGTAAGCCGCAAGTGCACGTAAATCAAAGTCAAGTGGAACCCAACGAAAGCAGTCCTCCCTGGACTTTGGGAGTGTATTTCAAAGCTCGCAGACCACATTGAGATCCACCGGAATGCCTGCGAATCGACGATACCTTCCTTCCTCACCGTCCCCGCCCTTCATGGTCGCGAATACTTTACGACATATTGGGAAATGTCGAAACAAATACGTGAAAAATGATAATCGACGTCTTTCTTACCTTCCATGTCAATCTGAGAAGTCACGAGCACCGCCTTGTTTCGGGGTCTCAAGATCGAGGTGTGACGCGGATGTTTAAGAAATGGATGATTACAAAAGTCCGATTACTCTGGGTAATTTCCACGGCCGCACACCCAAGTTTATTCGTCCTGATACACATCTTTGTCTGCGAGAACGAGATATCAAACAGCCTCCTGAGAATCACGCCGCCAATCGCACCGCCAAACTGATGTTGTATACCAGAGTCAGTTTATGACAGTGAAGAAAATGATACTTGACACATACCTTTTGAATCAGTCAGTGCAGTCTCGGCTTCTGGCACAGAAGGTAGGGATTTTGAATCTGCTGTCGAAAGCAAAGGCGCAAAAGGCATGGCCGGTGAGAATAGGTTCCAATCATAATATGTGTCGTGGATCTGCTTTCGAAACACCAAAGACAGCAGGCGTCGGCCGATGGGCAGCAACAGGTACAGGGCTGCTTGGACTCCTAGTATGATAGTCACTGCAATCTGTCCATTCCGGGACTGGTCTTTCCACACAAAAACCAGGAGTGAAGCTTGCAGAGTTATGATCGCCCACCGTACCCATCCCCTCACTGCGGATAGCGCGAACACGAAAAGGGCGCCTCCATGGAACCACGCCAAACGTATGCTGTTCACATTCATAAAACTCCCCAGCAGAATAGTACTTGAGATAGCGGCACCGAGGCTGCAGCCCATGCTTGTAATGGACAGGAGTCGTGCGACAAGATTGACTTTGTCGTCATCCATGAATGTTAGAAAAGCGGCTGCCGCAACAGTCAGAAGAGAAGCCTAACAAAACTATCAGTGGCGAGCCCTGAGCCGGAAAGCATTCGAATAATGAGTACCATAATGCCTACGGCTTTCCATTCCCCTTTCTTGAGTTTGAAGTATTCTTCCCACTCATTATGATACTGATCTGTGCCTACTCGGTAGCGGACAGTCATATTGGTTGTGCCTTGAGCCTGCCACAGGTCATACAGAGATGAGGAAACAGCTCCGAGAGTGACTATATTGAGGATGAAAAATAGGATCTTTGTGAACGCAAAACTCTTAATGTATGGCTCTCTGGGATGAGCTTCATTTATGAGCTACCAAGGACGGGTTACCAATGAGAACTAAAGAGTTCTGGCGGTACATACCTTCTCGATGATACGTAGTATACCCTCATCGGCGTTGTCCATCCTCTTTGGAAATACACGAGAGTCTCCAAGGAGAACACGGCTGTTGTAAAAGAGAACAACTGGTAGACGATAAATCCCAGCGTAGGACATTATGTCCTGCGGAAATCAGACTACACATGACATATGTAACTGGACGACCACTTACTGCGATTCCGGGAGAGCACGAATCACTAACCGTTGCACAATCCTCTGCAACGGAGTAAAAAGTGATCGTCCTCTGAATCTGCGTGTTATTCCTTTGCCGCAATCAGGGTCAGTATACAATTAACGAACAGATGAAAGATAGAGTACTTGAGCCACTCGGTTGTTGAGCGAATTTGCCTGTGCCGCAGTTAAGGTCAGTATATAATTAACGAGCAGAGTGAAGGACAGTGTACTCGCTGTCTGCGAACACAATGATGGTGTTTCGCTTTTGCTTGATCTGTCGTCCAGACCACGATGAACTCTAACATTGAGCATATTAATGAAGACATACCAGCCACAAGTAGTGGTGAAGCGACTTGATGTGATTATTCCCAGTGTTCTTTGGGTCTATGAGTGATATGCCCATTTGGAGCGCACCTGGCCTGGGGGCTGCCTCGGATGCGGCCATGGCGTGTGCAGGCGCAGTGGTCGCTGAGTCTGCTTCCGCGGATGCATATACAGATTCATGTTTCCCGATCAGAGTCTATAGAGGATATAAACGGCGAATCCAATATCGAAAGGCTGGGCACACCTCAAGCCAAGGACGGGATGCACTATTCAGCCGGTCGAGCTCTAACCCGTCCTTGTAGACCAAGAACGCTGGCACCTAGAGAACAGCATTGACAGATCACCGACATAGCAACTGGTGGCCACGTACAGACTCGATCTGCCATTTGATAATAGCAGGTGTGTTCTCCACCCTGTCCGTGTCGATTTTATAAAACTTGAGCCCAGCATTTTTCTCTCTCGACAATTCTTCGAAAGCGGGGCCTATGGTTTGGCACCCGGGACACCAGAGAGCCCCAAAGTAGATTATAACCGGTGTTTCGCTGTAGATCTACACGATCTGGTTGGGAAATTGCTCCAAGCGCAGTGCCTAAACACGACGTACCACTGTACCGAACGTGTCATAGTTGTCGATCGACGGGACCATCATGCTGGGTGGGGTGCGTAGATTTAGGAGATGTTCAGGGAGGGGAGAGACAGCAGAGATGTAGGCGACCGTTGGAAGTGGGTGGAATAGGCGTTTAAATATATGCGGCTTTCCTCCGGCGGCTAATTTGGCGCCTGGAAGGTGGTGGTTACGCCGCAAAGCCGAAACTCGCATGAGGTCGCATTCAAAAAATGTCAAAGTGAGTGACAGTGTTGGGGCCAGGTACATTGTGAAAGTGATGAGCACTGAGCGCTGAGCATACGCATTGTCAGGAAGAAGGGATAGTGCAGAGAGGCGTAGAGGCACCGTGGATGGGGCTAGCTGGCGTGTACGAGACGTCTCAAAGTGGGGATATAGACGACTATCGGGAGTAGTGGAAGAGGATAGTCGACCTGTTCAAAAATATGCGTCTTTCCTGGGGCGGCTAATTTAATTTGGCGCCAAGAAGGGCGTCAGTAGTAGATGAGTACAGCTGCAATCATTTCGGAAAGCTTGATCGCCAAGTGGTTCCGGAAATCAAGCGGCAAGAAACTGAGCCAATCTTGAATCAAAGCGTAGTCCATATCACAGGGCTGAATCTGAAATAGGTTGGGGCGTTTGTGGAGATTGAGTAAAATATTTCGGAGGTATCTTACCCACTCATCGCCGCACCTGTCGGAGTGAAGAGTGCAATCATCTCATTGGGAGTCTATTGAACCTCGTTTAGGCTGAAGTGCCCTTCACCTCATTTCCATCGGTTGCAGGAAGACTTGAACTCTTGAAAAACTGTCTGAGCTGTCCCGATCATTCAGCTCTGCCTGTGAAGATTTCTTTTTCCCATTCTTTCCAAGGTCGTGGTTACTTTGCGAATGCAACATGTAGACGGCGCCGTCCACACGGTGCCACTGACGAAACATTAATGCCTGGGAGGCGGTTGGAGCCGAATAGTATACGGCAGTATTGGCGGGAAATTTTGGCCGAAACGCGCAACCAAACATTCGAAATGTCAACCTGAATTAGTGGCGGCGCCTGTGGACCCTGTTATGCACACCATGAAGTGCCATTTTTTTTTTAGAGAGAATTCCGGAATCTCCGGTGTGATGCCAAAGCGATGCCGCCCCAACGTAATTCCAGCCCCATCAGTACCTCCTCGACGCTCCCCAGCGGGTGGATGCTTTCAAGATTGAAATCTCCCAGTTCCGACGAGTTTCCGTCCGTAATCTGCCCATGCAGATGTGAGCGAAGTGTGAGGCACAGCAGGGTCAATAGCTCGTTGCGGTGTATTGCCTTCGGGCAGGCGCTCAGACTGAGCTGAAGCGCCAAAACCTAATAGTGACAAGCGGTCGCCGGCGATTCGCGCCGGCTCCCACTTGCTTACCTTATTTCTTGCCAGCGACAAAAATACAATAATTCCTTTAGCTTGGCCAGATTCCGCTTTCTGTCTGATACTCTTTGGAGAGCAGTCTAAGAAAGTTGTTTTGAATGTTCCACAATCTGCAGACTCAGATAAGGCTCCAACCGTTTTCATTTTCAAACGGTTATAACCGGTTGTAAACGGATTAATAATCCATTTAGTTTACAGACCCAGGTAAACGGTAAAAAATGGTAAATAAACGGTTTAAACAGTAATTTTCCACATGTTTTCTATTCTGCTTGTGTAAGTTTCATGAGTCATTATCCGGCCCAATCCTAGTGATGGCATGTAGATTTATCACCTGATAATTCCGCTGCTTGTCTCTGACTCTCTTGTCTCCCTTGTGCCTGCCACAAAGATCCCTCCAAATGCCTTCAATATCATGTGTTAGGCCTCGCATGGACCACCCAAGACCGCTTTAAAAGGCCGTGACTTTATGTGTGACTGGACGAGTCTGACGCGTTGTTCATTCTACTTACTTCACAAAATGAGTTCTCGCCCTGTGCGTAATCGCCAAGTGGCTTCCCGGCTGGCTGACGGTGCGAACGGCGAAGCACCCAGTGCCGTACATCAAAGTGTCCTTGACGATTCCGCGTGATAAATATGGATCAAGGGTGGTTTATTCAAGTCAAAACAGTTGTAGCTACGTAGTACCATTTACGCCTGAAATTCTATAAAATTTATGGTGAAATCTATTGTTTTTAAACGTTTACAACCATTTGTAAACATTTGGGAACCATTTACCGTTTAGTTTATGGGCCTTTATAAACAAAACCTAAATGGTTGGAGCCTTAGACTCAGAAATGTGGTAAGGCTGGAGTAAACTACAACTCTAATTGCAATTCTAGCGAATACATGCCTGAGGAGACCAAACAGTATAAAGTAAATAAGTTCCGAAAGAATTGATTCGCAAAAATCGGGATTTCATCTATTGAAGTTGAAGAGAATTCAGAGGGAGTTGGGCACGGAGGAGATAGCTGAAATGAGCGCCTGAGATTTGAGATGGTGGCCGGAAAAGAAAGAAGGAGCGGTTACTTGGCTGGATTTGGCCACCGTTCCGTGGGGGGCCAGGCGGGCCGGAGGCGCATCAGTGCAAATCAAAACAAAGGACTTAGATATATCTTCGGGCCTTTCTCGCCTGACGTCTGCGTGTTTATTTATGTAAGGTGATTGATTGATTCATTGTACAGGGAACTTTCAGAGTAAGAAATACATTCTAGTTCAGATTGTATTACGATTGAACGTGGGGCAAGCCCATAAAATATACAGCGATGCAGACTCTGTGCAAGCCAGACCGTTGAACACCACAGCCTGATCCAGCTGGTACCCAGTACACAGCGGACCAGATTAATAGGAAATAAGACCTGTGGCGCCGGGCGCATCTGCATGACGTTGACATAGACGAAGAAACTTCTGTGGACCACCCGTTCGACTCGGGATCAGGTCGTTCGATGTCGTCTTCCCTCAATATTTTTGGCCTTCCATTTTGGACGAACTGTCTGACTTGATGGATTCTGGCTCCGAGTGATTTGAAGCAACTCCAGGGAAGTGTTCGTTGAATCCGAGAGGAGCAACATGAAGGACGTCCTCCCTTCACCTAAGTCCGGACGTCAACCGGCTTTGAGTACACAAAGGATACAGTGACATTCAGAGGAAACAAGACCTGAGGCGCTGAAGTGCTGGGCGCATCCGTATCAATTTGGGTTGCACAGGCTAAATTCTGCGGAACGCCCATTCGGTTCGGGGCCATGTAGCAACTTATTTCCCTCTGAATTTTTGGGCGGCACTTAATCTCGGATTTTTGGCTGTAATAAATCTCAGACCTGGCACAAACCCACGGTGTAGTAAATTTCGCATGAGGGGAGATCTATCAGTCGTGGTAGAGCATAATTCATTTAGGGAATGAAAGGGACACACTGGCAAGGGAAATGTTTGTGGTAGGATAAAAACCAAGTCTGATTCCACTAGTATCAATTTGAGTTTTCCTCTTACCTCAAACTACGAGAATCAATGTTATGTCAACCAAAAATGAATCAAATGGTTTTAAAAGTGCTTTCAATGCCACAAAGAAAGATAGTTTCTGCAGATCATGAAAGACTTGCAGAAACTTGAAGTTTCATTGCAGCTTTCAATGATATCAAAATATCCAGTTTCAGGAATAAAGAGAGTAGCACTGAAAAACCACTTTCAGTGTGGCTTTCTGACACCCTGAAACAATCAGTTTCAGTGGTTGAGCTATTTTTGCTATTGGCCCAGACAATGCCGGACCAATAGCAAAAATAGCACAGGTTTCTTGAATCAGAATCTTGATGCCTGAAACACATTGTTTCAATCTGTTTGAAAAGCACATTGAAAGTGGTTCTTTCAACATGCCTTTCTTTATTGGTGAAACTCCTCCTTTCATTGGGCTTGAAAGGGGCCTTGACAGCTATAGTCCTTGGCACACTTTCATGAAGCAAAGAAACTGGTGTTCTTTGTGACATTGAAGGGCCCTCTGAAACAAGTTGGATCATTTTTGGTTTATATTACATTGATGCTCGCAGTTTCAGGTAGGAAGAGAACTCAAATTGATACCAATGGAATCAGAGTTGGTTTTCATCCTACAACAAACATTTCCATTTGTGGTGTGGGAATGAATCAATATCCAATCCCAAGAGCGCACGTTCTTTTCTGCCGCAAACCCACACTGAATTCAGCCGAACACCGTGGCGCATTCAGTCCTGCGCTGATTCGGTCTCGCGACGCATCCACCAGAGGGCACAAGTGTACCAATATGGCGAGTCCAGAGTCACGAGTCCGATTCTGTAAGCAAGGCTTGAATATCGCGGGTCTCCTGCGCATAAGATATGAATGCCGCTCATCCTCTGGCGAGTTACGATGAGCCCAGGGCGCGAATCTCGTCTACGCCTCCCTCGGTTCTGCTACTCGTGAGACACAAATGTACGGACAAGTCCAGAACCCGAGTCTGCGACCCGCCGTGTTGGCGCCGCCGAGAAGAGAGAGAGAGAGAGAGAGAGAGAGAGAGAAAGCGAGCATGGTCTTTGAGCCGAAGCGTAGCAGAGGGCAAGCAAACCTGACTCAAAGATCCAAGTCGGAAGCCTCGGGGGAGATGCTGCAGCGGTAGCGGCGTTGCGCGAACACTGCGAGAATAGTGCGCAGCAGAGATCGGGCGGGACACGCAAGAGGGCGGCACGAGACGTAGCCGTACTGCAGAAATTATAGAGGCCGAGAGCCGACCGCAAGGGCGCACTGCACAATGCGGCAGGAGTAGGGTGGGCGCCTACCCCTATTCCAGTATCTGAGCTGCGGCAAGAGAAGGGAGTGCCTCTGCGAACACGGCATACAGCATGCGACACTGTGACTCGCCCATCAACTCATCATGCATCGGCATCCAGCACGCCCGGCATTCCACCATAGAGGACCGCGCGCGCCACATTCCCGAGACGCCTTTCGTCCTCCATTGCCCTCACACAAAATCTCGCCCTCCCGAAAGAAAAGAACGAAGAAAGAAGCCAAAAAAACTCACGACCTATCCCAAAGAACAGCAGCCCAGTTCCCCATGCCCGCGTACCACCATGGCGTCCCCGCTGAAGGAGTGGTTTCGCATCAGCTGTAGCCGGGCGCCGTGGCCCGTTGTTATACTTGGATTCGGTGCATCTTCTTCCTGCGTGTGGGGATTTGCCTGAAAAAGGTTCTTGTTACCAGCCTCGTCAAAGAAAACCTTCTCGAGCACCGCCCTCCTCAAGGTCCTCGAGTCACGCTCCCTTCGAGCTCCGAGCCTGGCCGTACGGCGTACGCAGCGAGCAACACAGTGAAGCGGTGGCAGCATCGGCGGCGAGAGCGAGATGTGGGGGAATTAAAGCGAGCCTTGCAGAATGAAATCAACCCTCAGAATTTGTCGTCGCTGGAAAAGAAAAAAAGTGCGATTGTTTGGATAGCAGGGCAGGCGCAAACAACGACAACGCCAATGCTTGCTTTCCGCCACGTCAATGCCATGTCAATAAATTCATAGTCTTGCCTCTGGAGAGGTATCTCCTCGACAGTAACCAGCAACATCTCGAACCGGCGGCACTCGGCTTGCGACAGTGATGTTTTAGACGTTTGAAATGACAAAATTTCATTTCCAGCGCAAAGCCGCTTCTGCCCTGCTCTCGCTGGGTCTCCATTCGCAAAGCGGTGAAATCCAACCAACACACAACCGCTTCTGCCGCCCTCTCTGGCTCTCATACTCTGATCTGTGGCTTGGAACTTCCTTCTCATCCACGTCGCTCAAAACCAATCCGCTACTTGGACTCGTCGAATCCTGCCCGTCTACTTGTACATCTTCAGACCCGTTGGACTCGATATAGAGAGCGCAGCGTCTGGCTTCGCTATGAATCAGTATCCCCAATTGTAGCCCAAATCAGCTCCTCGAATCAAGATCCACTCCGTATTTCTGGGCCGAATCTAAACTCATCCTTCCCTCTCGTCATTTAGACTGCGGTTGAGGTATATCGTCCAGAATTTCACCATACATGCGTCTCGAGCAAAAAGTAAGCCAATTATAACAACTCGAATGTCCCCGGATGGATTCGATCCAGCGACTCCGCTCAACATTTTGACGTGAGTGATTACACATAGGCAGGAAAACTGCCCTGCTCAACGCGGAACTGTACCAGAAAACTGCTGGACCGACACGGAGGCATGTTCAAGTTTTGTACCCGACTATCTGCTTGAGAAAAGGAAACATATCTGACTCATGACGTATACTCTACTCCTCCCTAGTACTTTGCTCTCTGCATCAAAGTGATCTCATCCCCGCCAAGTTCAAAGTTGCCACAACGTTATGCAGAAAAGGATCACCCCTGTGCAGAAAAGGTGAGATGGGCGCACTTCTATGGGAGATAGGGCAAGTGACGCACAATATCGGAGTGTCGGATGTGCCGCCACCTTGCGTCCCAGTGACGCAGAGCTCATTTCCCAGGTCGTCTGTCCCGGCGTGCACGATCTGGTCTTGCGCGTCGATGTGAATGTCTTGCTGCCGATGGTCACGAGGAACTCTGGCGCCTCCGCGGTGCAGTCAACAACGTACAATTCTAATCCAGTGAGCAAAACAGATTTAATGAGGGCTGGGGGCTTGAACGTCGCGGCATATGCCGCTGCAACGTCCGTCGGCACGATGTTGAATGCACTGCCCAGGTCGAGGATGGTCTCGTTATTGTTTGGGGTGCCGGTGACGAGGCCGGCGCCCCCTTGGAACGTGTAGGACTCGACTTTGAGCGTGTACCAGACGGATTGGCCGGCGGAGGCGTTGGACGCCACGGGAATGGTTGAGTACTGCTGGATGGGGACGGTTACGGATGTGTTGGCCTCCACGGCGACGGGGGCGATACCGCCGAGGGACAGAACGCCGATGCCAAGATCGGATGTGTTCGTTTCCCGGTTGAGTGCGATCGAGACGACTGAGAACCATAGCAAAACAAACGTTACAACGAGCGGTCGCAAACTGGTTTAATGAACGTACGGGGATTTTTTACTTTATTCTGTTTAACCACGGTGAAAAAGAACGGATCGTACGCAAGTTTGTTATCGTCATCTGAGCTATCATCGGGGAAAGCGAGGTCCTGGGCACAAATGAAGCAAAGGAACAAGGAAGATGATGAGACTGGAAGGACGAACAAGTGCGCCCGTGTTGAAGTCATCTCCGTCCCAGGCGGCAACGGTTGAATCACTCATCACCTGGTGGGTGACCAACACCATCCCCTGCTGGGTCACCGATAGCCCTCCGAGAGAGACGGTGTCGAATCCCACTGGGCCCGCGATGAAATTGCCACTGCTGTCTGTAATATTGAGGCTGACATTCGCAAGTGGCTGGAACGTCTTTGATGGCTGGGTCGAAGCCGGTAGTGCCCCAACCGCACTCCGCCTCCGGTAGTGGATTCCCGTCCACGTCAGAACAATTGAATCCTTTCTGGACGATCCACGTATCAACACTGGAAAAAATGACATCTGGCAAATCCTAAGCATGGGCATACTGTACGTTACCTCCCCAGGTCAACCATGAGGTTGAAGTGTTGCCCACCAACGGTGACATTCATCCAGTAGTCGTGGTCGAGGGCAGTTCCGTCTAGGACGATGGGGGTGTCCTGCCGTGAAGACACCGCCTGAGCGGTCGTCGTCCCGCTGCCCAAGGCAGCAGCTAGGACATCCTGCGTGGAATTACTGCGCGGGGCTGCTGCCGTAAACGGTATAGTGAATTCCGCAGGTGGGAGCTGCGTGTAGCCAAACCCAGGGCCGAACACAGGTGATGAGAGATCGGGAGGAAAAGCGAATCCAAGGGTGCCTGAACACATGAAGTCGGATGATAACAAGAAATCGTACTGTGGGTCAAAGTTCTGATATATTCCTGTGTTTTCCTGAAGCGGGGAGTTGGTCAGCCCTAATCCTGTCTGACTTCACAGCTCGACCGTGTCGCGCCCGTATATTTCCCTCTGGCTCCGTTATTAGATCGAGATTCACTGGTTTGGGATTCTACCTGGGTCCGTCTTCACACGCTTGACCGTATGGCGCCGGTATATTTCCCGCCGCCTCCATTTCTAGACCATTATTGATCCAACGACCCCAGGATTACTGCTCAGAGTCGTTGCCATTCAAGCCTTCGCCGAATTTCAATTGCAGCAATGGAATCAACAATCCAGCTTAAGGCTGGAACATTATGATTAAATATGGTCTCCAGCCATAATGTACTGTAATCATAATATAATCTTAAGGTTTTGGCCTGTATCTAATCGTAATGGTATCATAATCTAATGTAATTGCAATGTAATCATATTTAATTATATTTAATTCATTTTAATCCATTTTTTGCAACTTAAATTTGCACCTTCTGTGAGGACCACTTTTACGCCAGACTCATTGCATTCTGCTCCACAAGTGATTGGGAAGAGTGGTGCAAAACTCTGACCGTGTCTTTGGTTTGTTCTCTCTTGATTACAGTACGTTCTTTGATAGTTTGATTGGGGCTAGCAGTAAGGTTTATTGATTCTGCAGTGGTGCAACCATTTCTGATAGTTCAAGGTGACTGACAGATGAATTTAACATATATCTTACTGGAACATTGATTTTGCCGTAATATGAACCAATATCACATGGGCTATGTGGTACAATTATCCAACCATCAGAATAATTTGGTCAAAATGTGCAGTCTATGAGGTACTGAGCATATCTGAGAGTGGAATTCCGCTAGGGGTGGTCCATTGTGCTAAATATGGCTGTAATCAATAGATTTCCCAAACTTAGCCAGGTCCTAATATTATGTTTAAATACGAGGGTCATATCATAATATAATTGTACTGTAATCTAATATAATCCTCAGTAATCTTAAAGCTTAAAATTATGGCCACAGCATATTTAATCATAATTTTGAGATTATAATGGAATATAATAAAATATAATCATAATTTTAGCCAGCCTTAATCCAGCTCGAGCATTGAGAATTGGTACTACTTTTCGCCGTTCACCATTACACTCAGCGTCCTCACGTTGTCGTTTGAATTTCTGGTCTCAGGCTCATGTTCCAACAATACCCATTCATGCAGCCAGGAAACCGGATTCAATGATGGGGTGCCTTGTGCTCCACCACTTTGGGTGAAGTTGAATTGCCGTTGACCTCATGACTCAGGGCAATTTAAAAGAGAAGACTTCGGAGTTCGAAACCGCTTCGGACAGACGGACAGGCATAATTTTAACAAGGTGTGCCACCGAATCGCTCGGGCATCGTGAACTTCAGCGATCCACTGTTTTAGAGAGGCAAATTTTGCAGCCCAAAAGACCACCTAAGCCATATAATTGTACATTGATACAGTACACCGGGGGTAGACTGGGGTTCGCAAATTTCAACTATGGTCGAGATTCTGACCGAAGAAGAAGTGAAGACTCATTCTCACCATATAATGAACGACTGCTTCACTCCGGTGTTTAATTGGCTAGCGAAGGCATGAATGGTAGTTCAAAACGTAACGACTTTAGCATGAAGAGAGCCGGATTTATTACTTGGCATTCGGCGCAAGTACGATTGAGGTAACTTTGTACAGACTGAACCAAGAGATTCAGCATGAAGAGGAAAGGGTTGATGGAAGCAGATAACACTACGACCGTTTAGCGCCATTGATCAGTCGCGCTGCAAGACGTTGCGGTAGTGGGATACATGCGCACCCGGAACAAAATATTACTGTTGACTCCGGGACTCGACCTCCTACAGGCGGAGAAGACAGATGATCATCTTGTACTTGAATATTGACGATCGACCAGGAGCCCTCAAGCCACTGGTATCCACCGCTTCGGGACCCCCCGATCAAGACTTTTCAGCCGCTGGAAGGATGTAGCTGCTGGAATCCCGGGACAGATAGCTTCACCGTCTTTTCGTTTGCCCCCGTACTAACTTTCGAAGTCGAAGGTGTTGCCCACGGGCGAGCCGATTGAGAGGCTTTTGCACAAGCTCGTTTTTGCCACGTTGTAGATGTCTGTCTGTGACGGCTACTCCGAATTTCGGGTCTTTGTTCAATTAGCTACCAAATTGTATTCTACCTGCTTGACCAGAGTTTTTGTGGTTGGAGCGCCTTATCTCTTTGAATTTTGGAAGGCGTGCACATGGGAAGTTGATGCATAGCTTCGACCAACCGATATAATAAAATGAAGGGGCAAAAAGGAAAGAGGTCGCTTCCGCCTGCGATGATATGTTAGCGTCGAATTGAGTAGGTGAAATTCGATGCAATTCGCCCACTCACGTCTTGCCTATTGTATCGCAGACATTGAAGGGCCAAGGGGGAAAAAAAGAGCGACGAACAATTCATATTCAAGGTTCCCAGATCCGCCATTGTCCCCCCATCCGAATCCACGGTGTGCCGTCTGCAAATATTTCAGTAACGCAGTGGGATCATCATGAAGGACCCACGTACTGAATTTAATGATGGATAAAGTGTCGCACGCTCTACCCCACAACGTTATCGTTTCCAGATCGCTATCTGGGTCGTGTTCCAAGGCATCGCGAGGGCCACACAGTGCCAAGCAGAAAAGGGAAGTAAGGCTTTCGAGACATACGCTGATTTCGAGGGTGTCTTGCTGCATCGAAACGTCAGACAACCACATTCAAAAGGCCAAGACACTAACCCGAGACAAAGGTTCAATCTCCATGATTGTGTCTAATCTGAGCATGTGAAGGTGGGGTATGTGGGTAGCTGTACTTTGAAGCAGAGCCGCTTCCTTGAGCACATAGGATGGGGAAAGAAGGTCGAGTCTGCTGAGCGAACCCATCGTGCCCAGCCGTAGCAGTGGCGTGTCGATGTCCAAATTGTCAGGAAGCCATGAGAGGGACGCGCAGAGAAGAGAGGTTTCTTCAAAATTGATGAAAGGGACGAACGAGGCGCATCCCTCGTAATTTTTGAGATTCGGCAGGTGAATCGAATCCAGTTTGTCGACTCGGCCGAGTCTGGGAAGAGTCGCATGGGTTATTCTCGAATGTCGATTTAGAAAAGCCGGCAATGAGGCAGAGGATCCTATAATGCATCGGAAAGTGGAAAGATTCGGAAAAAATCCATGTTGTAGCAGGTCCGGAAGATCGATATCGCGGGTAAAGAGCAGGTCAAGCAATTCCAGATTGACAAACTCGAGAAGAACGGATGTGATCGCTTTGACGAAGCGTGTCAGATTGCTAGGGCAAAATTCAGTGATTGTGGTTCTGAAGAAATCCATCACGTACACGTCGCCAAACTCTTCCAGTGCGCTGCAGAAGAATTGGCGGACATGCGGAGCTAGCGATGTCGAGCGGGATTGCACTTTCATCGTGCGAAGGAACGCTTTGAGCTGGGCGAGTTTCGAGAAGGAAACAGCGCGATAAAGCAGCGGCGTAGCGATGTTATGGAGCAGACGCGACGTCCTGCAAAACGTGGCAAGATCTCCTCGGGACAACTCGGACATGACCTCTGCAATGACTTCGTTGGGGAGCCATCTGACAATGGACTTCTCCGCTCTGGAGGCGCGCCGAGTCAGGACCATGGACGGTGGTGAAGAGGAGCGCTTGATCTGCTGTCACAGGCGATTGATGTGACACGGCACGGAGAAGCGGCTGGCTTCAACTTCGGCATACTCCGAGTCCTACCTAGAAAAGAAGAGAGGAACACCTCACAAATCGACGTAACATGGAGTTTCAGGGCTTTCCAACGGAGTTGGTCCGATCGCATAAATTCAATTTTACTCTGACCTGTGTGAATGCTTCAAACTCCGCCATCGGCGCCGCTCCGGCGCCGCCTGACACTTGTGAGCGCTGCTTTGATTCCACTTCTCGAAACGAGGGATGCTTCACAGCCCAGCCCGCTCTTTTACATTATGAAATTGAGCCATCGTGGCCAGTGATGAATGGGTCCGTCTCATCCGAACAATCAATTACATAAAAGTGGAATGTTTCCCGGCGCATTCGAAGGAGCAAAAGAAGAATGAACTGCACAATGGTACCAGAGGCAAGGGAAACAGAGAACGTAAAACAAAAACGGCATTGTGGAGGTAACTTTCTGGGTGAGAAATACATTTCTAGTGACTTGTCCACATCGTATTACGGTTGAAGCTTGTTCAAGCCCCGAGCGCATAAAAGTAAATCTACAGTGAGGCAGACTCTATTCATGGCGGACCGTTGTACAGTCCAGCGAGTCGAGAAGCAGAAGGAAAAGCATTCCCAACGATTCAGATCCACGGGTTAGCACTGCATTTCCACCGCTTTTCAAGCTCTGAAGAGGGAGGAAATTTACTGCCTTGGCCTACAGAGCCCAAGCGCATTCAACACGCACAATTCATTCGCTAGCAGCTGAGCCGGGCAACATAATACAATATGAGTGTTGTTACACACGTCCGTGCGTCGACCATTGGATCGATCCCCGGGCTGTGTTCAAGTTAACCTCTTGAGATCAGGTCGGTCGTTGGTGCGCGCTGTCATGTTTTTGGGGTGCACAAATGATTTTGAGTTGCCCTGGGTAATAAATTCCGCCTGCGTAGAACGAGTCGTTGGAAGTACCTTGGAGTATAACACAACACCTTCCCAACACCGATGATCGTGCTTAGGTCTTCCCTGAATCTGACCAGGACAGGGTACGTACGTATGTCTCAGAAAGAATATGCACCTGAAGCTTGGCTTCTTCCCTTCATTCTACCTGGAGTTAACCTGATTCAGTGGGCACCAGCAACTTCATTTCTGCGACCACCCGTTCAACTCGGGATCAGTTCGTTCGGTATCTGGATTCAATATTTTGGGGCTGCACTCCATTTGGGACAAACTGTTTGACTTGATAAATTCTGGCTCCGAGTGATTGGAAGCGACGCCAGGAATAAAGCCGAAAATGACAGATTGCGGGCGTACGTACAGGTAACGGGTGCAAGATGAAACAATTACTTCCTCCCTCCATTCAAGTACAAATGTTCACCTGCTGTGAGTACCCAAAGGACACAGTGACATGAACCAAAAAAACAGACTTGGGGCGCTGGACGCATCCGTATCAATTAATATTGCGCCTAACCAACCAAGTTCTGCGGAACACCCGCTCGATTCGTGACCAGGTCATAATTTGTTTGTCTCCATATTTTTTTGGATGCACTAACTTGAACCTAGCGTAAACCCAGGGTGTAACAAATTTCGCATGCTTGGATCGATCAGTAGCGGCGGAGTATAATGCGATTAGGGAATGAAACAGTCAAGAGGTGGGCGGACCGAAATATCCGGATATCAACCTCCGAATTCTAAGTGGTGGCTGTACCCCCTCCCCCCCCCCTTAGCCGAGCGGACCATCGGAGCGACCGCCTACGGACCGCACTCCGCGGCCAAACTTTTCTCGGCAAACACCGTGCATCAGCCAACTTCGCTTACCCGGTCCGATGTGAGAAATGGCAAATTATTGAATGTGAGCATCTAGCTGCCTTGTACTATACAGAAGTGGCTCAGGTCTCTTGAGAATGCAAGATAATGGGGGGGTATCTCAAGTAAATTTGGCAATTGACTTGGTTGCTGGGTTGGAAAACCGAAGTTCGAACAAGTCCATGAAGAAATCTAAAAACAGTCGGACCGGACTCCGAGCCTACGGCCGAAAAGAGGTCGATATCCGGGATTTTTCGGCCGCCCACCTCTTGGAAACAGTAGAAAGAAATAAGCAATCCCGACGCCGGCGAAGAGAGCCCGAGTTGTCGTCGGTCTCAAACATGCACGGGATTCACTGTCTTCGATGCGGCCGTGAGGATGAATGAACGTGTCCGCTTACCCGTTCGTCAGCGCGCCGAGGTACATGAGTATATACGAGAAACGAGAATCGAGAACGTACATAAATAGATTCCGAGTGATGGCCGGGTAACATCTCGGCTATGTTCTGACAGTCACGCCGGCACCGCGCCGTCCGATCAAACACTTATACAGTTCCCACGACTTTTCAGCCGTTGACAGCACAGTCCTCCTTCTTTCTTGAGTATATACGAGAAGCGAAAACCAGAACACATATATATAGAACAGCAGGGCATGGCCAGTGATGGCCTCAGATAGCCGAAGCAGCACATGGTGCTCATTGTCCACCCCACTATTAGTTACCTTTAACTTGCTCCGAAGTTCAAGTTGGTCAATCCCAATTAGGCAACAGCAAGAAAAACACACCCAGTTCGACCTTCAGGATGGGTTCAAATATGTTGAAAATATTCCAGGAGGCTAAAGCCTCTATCAGACACGTACTTGCGCAAAAGTCTAGGTGCAGTCAGCTCTGGTCTGTGAGAGGTAGTTCCCCGAAGTTGGTCAATCCCAATTAGGCACCAGCAAGAAAAACACACCCAGTTCGACCTTCAGGGTAGGTTCAAATATGCTTAAAATATTACAGGAGGCTGAGGCCTCTATCAGACATGTACCTGTGCAAAAATCTCGGTGCAGTCAGTTCTGGTCTATGACAGGTAGTTCCCCGAAGTTGGTCAATCCCAATTAAGCAACAGCAGAAAAACACACCCAGTTCGACCTTCAGGGTAGGTTCAAATATGCTGAAACCATTCCAAGAGGCTGGGGCCTCTGCCAGACACGTACCCATGCAAAAATCTCGGTGCAGGCAGCTCTGGTCTGTGAGAGATAGTTCCCCGAAGTTGGTCAATCCCAATTAGGCAACAGCAAGAAAAACACACCCAGTTTGACCTTCAGGGTAGGTTCAAATATGCTTAAAATATTCCATGTTTTCCCTTTCTGGGGCCCCTTGCAATGGTTTCAGATCAGCTGAATCAACAGAATGGAAATGTCCAACTTCTCTGAATCTCCGAAGTATTCCATAGCCTCCGCATTCAACATCAGAGTCAAGGTAAGTGCCCTTGCAGAGTGCTGCTTTGACACTGCGGAAAAATCTGAATACAAATATCAGGTATTGCAGTATGTATGAGTGCAAGAACTAACACTGACGCTGTGGCCGCAACACTGCTCGATTCCGATGCTTTGGCAGTTCTAGTATCCGCAAAGACTTGCAAATGCTGCTCGTCCGTGCTACTCCAGCGCTGACAATTGGCTAGAAAGTCTTCGGCTGCAAGAGAGCACTTGTAGCAGCTGTTGCATGTCAAGTTGGAACGGCGACATAATACAATATCGTCGGGATCCAGGATTACAACTTTGGCGAGTTTATTGTTTGAAGTTCCAGTTGGTCCGCCCCATGCATCCTGGCACTGAGAAATAATGAGCATCAATCATTGATGTTTACAAGGATAGCTGATACCTCTTTCTTGATAAAGGCGTCCACAGTCATTAAAGTGTCCCCATCTCGGAGCAATTCTGGGGTTTGTGTATAATCAAAAATGTATGCGACACGATGGTCGGCAGGTGGAACATCCAATGATTCGGGGGCCGAGGCGGCATCAACATAGAAAACTTTGTCAACAAACATGCCGCCCTTGCGTTTCTCAGGCTTTGCAGTCACCCGAATGCCGCCAGAATCGGAGTCAGGTTCTGTGGCCTTAGCCTTTCCCTTCCTTTGAGCAGTGAAAGGGCGCTTGCGTGGCTTAAGCTGTGCTTTGACCTTCCGCTTGCGCTTTGGAGCATCGGAGTCAGGATCCGAGTCTGATCCCGAGTCAGACGAGGATGAATCTGTGAATTTGGGGCACCTTAGTGCTCGGAAAAATGGGTTGCAAAAAAGACAATACCACTGCTATTCCCTCCACGAAGACGAGACACAAGACCAAAGGAATGAATCGGGCGAAGCGGATTTTGTGAAGAGAGAAGGCTCGAGGTCGGAGAGGGTGGTTGTTTTTTGAAGCCCAAGTTTGAGAGGTAGAGCTGAAGAGAGGAGCAAAAGTTCCGGACACCCATGGAAATACATTTGGCCCAGTCACAAAGATTGTAGCAGGGCCAGAAGCTGGGGTGGACTGGCAAAGAATACCCAAGAAGTCGGTGCACCAGGTCAATACACATGTGTGAAATGTGAGATCGGTGAAAGACAACATGCTGGGTGGAGAATAGCGACAAAAGTTGAGGAGATGCCGAAGCGTTGAATTGACCTTGAAGCAAGGTTAATTCAGTGAATCAATTAGGGTATCCTTCAACCCACCTAGCACAACAAACCAAACTGTGCAGAACACAGACATGTATATCAAAAAATATGTGAGATCCTGAGGATCAGATTTATCGGAGGACCAGGCTAGGGAGCAGCCCAATGTTGTGGCTATAACGAGGGTGAGAAGAAGACAACATAGAATGGCCAGGTGTGTCTGGTGCTGTCTGGGAAGGCTCCACTGAAGCCTAGGTTTCTTATAGCCTGTTGGGGTTTGTCACTGATTCTCATTGAGACCAGAATAAAACAGCATACCAGGCATAATGCTGCGAGGCACTTTTAATGAGAGTGGAAGAAGAGAGGATGTAGAATGTAGCGCAGAAAGCTCAGCCTTTTATCTGTTTTTTTTTTCCCGCATTTTACTCCGTGGGGCTAGCACACTGAAACTGACTTCAAGTATGCAGCGGGAGCTATTTTAAATAGGAAAAATACGCGAGTGAAGCGCAATTGGCGCAGCATTTTTTCCTTCTTTTTTCACCTCTTACTCCGTGGGGTTGACAAACACATAAATTGGCTCTGAAATTGGTTGAAACTTGAATTATGCTGCACTTGCTTGTCCTATAGGTCACAGACACAATATATGCGTACATGCTAGGATATTTCGAAATATTAATTAATACCAAAATAGCCCTGCGGCCCCGGCATCAAGCTGTACGGCACGTGGGAAAACTCCGAGCATGGGTCAAATACGCGAGAAGTGTGACGAACACGAGGCTGATGGCCTGCGCAGCCGGATGATGCGGCCGCGCTTGCCGAGGTGCTCATTCTCGGTTCATACCGGAGGTACACGTGGAGCGCGATGGTGGAGGTGCATTTTGCGAAGAGGGTGCGCGGCGGGGTGGGGAGGGCGGCCAAGGGGCAACCGGCATTCAAACCGGCGACTAAGGGCCGGTTAGTTAGTCCGGCCGTGAAGGCGGAAAAAATATATTTTGACCCCCAATTTTTTCACCAGGAACGAGCTTCCTGCTTCCCTTTTGCCGTGTTAATCCCAGCCAGAAACATAGGAACTCATCTGTCTGTGTGTTTGCAGAAGGGTTCCGCATATGGTCTCTAATGTGGTCTTGTTTGTCACGAGCACGTACTGCCCTTTCTCAGCCCAGTTCCGTCAATAAAATCACTCAAGGATTTGGACACCCACGAAAAGTGTCAAACCACTTGTTCTACTCACCTGCAAGCCCTGTGTGGAGTGGAGAGCAGTCCAGCAATGTAAACACGTGAATAATTGCCATATATGGTGCGTGGGAACAATTACGTAGTTAGTTAGTCCCAGGTTGAGGTCAGAAAAAAGAAAATCGGCCCTATATCTTTTTTTCAAATGCCGGTTGCCCCTTGAGGGCGGCGTGCACGGCGTATGGGGGCGGGAGGACGGACGCTGCGGCGGACGAGGAGGTGGAGGGGTGAGACGGATGTAGCAGCGTGGGGTGTGGAGGAGGCGGGGCCCCGAAGACAAACAGGGTGGGTGCCTGGTGCAAAGACGGAGTTGGCTTGAGGACGGTGACTCAGCTTCATCGTGCGGCATATGCACGAAGGTCGCGGCGTGCGGAGACGATGTTGTTGTCGATGACGATATGTTGTGTCCGCTCATCCTCGAGTTCGTCGACGATCGGATGGGCTGACGAGTCCGTTCGCGGAGAATATGTCTGAAAGAGGGTGAGCGAGTCAACAAGGCTCGACGACAAGAAAAGAAGTGAAGGATGCGGTAGAAGTACGGCGGCACGGAGAAAGGATAAGGGTGAAAGGGTCAAGGTGATGAAGATAAAATGATGAATGGGTTCAATGGAAGGATGGGAAGACCATGTAAGAGAAAGAATACATTCTGGATACTCACCCGCATGATTCGGCGGCGCACAGCTTGCAGCACGTCGACTCCTCTGGCGTAATCCCGAACTTGTGTTTCTGTAATACCGTCGATTTATTCCTGCTCCTATCGCGGTTTCCATCGCACTCCGCCCTTTCACATTCACATGCACCCGACCACCGTTGACGAGTCCCTCCTCATAACCACCGAAATTGTTTCTCTGCTGCTGCGGCGGCGCCCTCGAGCTCCTCAAAAGATTCACTGATGCATCTCCGAGCGTAATAATTTGGGACGAGGGATGCACGCGACCGAAGTCCTGCTCGTCATTGGTGGATGGACGGAAGAGTCTACAGAAGTTAAGACGGGGTCAGCGCCGGTAATGATGGGATTACGAATGAAAGGGCGCGCACCGTGCGCAAAGTTGGCAGAGTGAGATTAGGCGGGCGTTCTGCGTCCACGGGGCGTATCCATATTAGTATGTATGAGAGCAGCAGATTGACAGGTACAAGGCGTCCACCAGAATGCGATCGTGGACCGAGAAAGAGCGCAATGTAAACAAAGCAAGCGACGGCCAAACGATGATTCGGCGTAGCCAAAGCTATGGGCGAAAAACAAGGAGTGCCGACATGGTGATGGAAGAGGGAAGACAGGTACGCGCCTGTGGCTGTGCGTCCAGGCTTGGCTGAACAGGGCGTAACAAACATCAAAGTCGGGTTGAATCAAATGCTTGGATTCAACTTCCAGTTCTCTATGGTCTATTTTCCAAAGGACCACTCGGATGCCATCGCGACAAATTGGCGTCAGTCGACGCAAACTCAACATCATGATCGTGAAAGAACGCCAGCGGTAGGGCTCTGTAGTAACGCCGGTTTGTAAACAGCACATCACCAAAACCGGGAATTTCTGATATACCCCGATGAAGATCATCTTGCGTGATGGGCCTGATGACACATTATAACGCGGTCACCTGGCTGATTTGCCCTTGCAATGCATGATCAGGATGATGTTCCTCTGATAAGGGAACATTCGCGTGATAATTGCATTATGGGGGCCTGTCAACCTGACACTCAGCCTCAGCCATAGTCTACTATCAAGTTGATTTGCAAGGTTTCAAAGAAGAGACAGAATGTGTTCCGGAGCCCGTTTTTGTGGCGCGCAAAATACAGATTGATGTGTCTACTTATACTGTTACAGATAAGTACACCAGGTCATTCAATAAACAGCCCAAGTCTCATACCATATATTGAGCAAGGGCACGGCATTCAATCTTTGTTCAGCAACTGATTGTTGACCAGAACTCAATTCAGTATGCCATTGGATAGACAATTACTGCTGATCCAGCGGGAACGTCCGCTGAATCGGGTTCAAGGTGACCGGTGATGTCCGAGTCATACGGAACACCGGATAAACTTAACCGAAGGTCCGTGCGCAATTAACAAACAGATCAAACTGTTCGGATTGATCACGCCATTTCTCGCTTCTTTCCCTCCACCCACCACCGTGCCACCGTCCCTCTCTCTTTCCACCTTCCCCCAGACATGATCGATCTTCCGGAGCTCAACTGAGGGTCTCAACCAGTCTCGACGACTACAAGCTCTTTGACGTAAAGCACCATAAGACCCTGACGCAAGCTATCAACGCCACACCCGCTTCCTCAATTCGCTCTCGTCCCCTCAGCAAGTCCTAAGATGGTACCAAGTTACATCTGCAAGCACAGTTTATACCTCAGTCAAACAATTTCAAGCCTCAAGACGGACATCAAGCCTCAAAAAAAAGTCTTACACCTCTCGCCTCGCCCCTTGGCGTCACATATCCTCAAGACCTGCAATTTTCGAAGAAATATCAAAGTCCTATCTGCGAGCTTCATCTAAAACTGCGGGTTTTCCCCTCGTCGAGTCTGTGTCTCTTGTTGCCATTATTACCCTCTCCTCCCACTGTGATCCTGCTGCGCTCGCGTCCGCGCACTGCTGACAGCCTTCTCCCAATCCATTCTACATGGCCTGCTCATTATGTCCAGTACATCCCCTGTTTTCGCATGTTCAATATTATTGAAGTTTGAGGTCTTCGCATTTGTGCGGGATATGAATCTTGTAGCCTGTATCAATCAAATTGTATGCTCATATGAGCCCTTACATGGTGCTCCAGCCTGACTCAAGTACATCAGTGAGACACATCTTCATCACGATAATGGTGCCTTGTCTCGCACTTAGATCTCAGATAAGCCCCGATGAATTTTACATCACGCTGATGACCGTGATATGCCTGACATGCCTCATAAGGCATAATATGGCATTATATGTTTCTCCCGCTTTCGGTGATGCAGTTTAAAATGGTCGGGGCCAAGTGCCGGTTTATAAATCACAGTAGCTGTATCCTAGGAGAGCGAAGTTGACTGAAACTCGGCCGGAATGGGACAAAAACCAGCGGCAAATTGGTAGGGAAAAATGGGGAGCAGGTCCATATATTGCATTCTGAGTTGATAATAACTGAAATTTGGGATACAGAGACACAGAACCAAACTAGATAAACTGGCACAGCCAGTCCACATTCATGTACACGACGAATGATAACAGCTGAGCACTTCCAGAGCACGATGTTGACTCCCGCGGTAATTACTAATGCATACCTGCCCTCCTATTTTGCATATTCATCGGATCCGCTTGTAACCCGCGTCACCGATATGTTGGCAGAGCTCGTATTAAACTTCGTGGTTGTCTTCTGCCACGTCTCCGCCGGCCGAGCAAGACCGAAAGTAACCCTCGCAACGATTAAGGTTGGCGCAAGACCCTGTTTATGTGCAGGTGAGTATGTAACGACCGCGTGCCCTTGTATCCTTACCGTGACCCCTTGCACGACAGCCTGCGCGTAGCCAGCGTTCGGCCCGTCCCTCACGAGTAATGGTAGGAATATGGCCATTGGCACGGAGTATAGAAGCGCAGACTCCACGAGGATCTCGATCACACGGCTATACCCGCGAGATTTCCTCGTAGTCTCGTCGCTCAGTGTAATGATGCGAATAATGATGAGGACCGTCGCAATACAAGTTGTGACCAGAGAGAGCGCAAAGTATGGGGTTTCGTAATCAACGAACTTGCCCAAATCCAAAGTTGTGTTTAAGAGAAAGGCAGCCTCCTGTTGGATGGTCTTGAAGCCCAGGCCTGAGTTATACCAAACAAATTAATCTGCATTCATCCCATTAGATCGCTTACCTGCGCCGGCGATAGTGCAACCAAGGGGGATAGCAACTATCCACCAATTGCGATCCCAGATGGTCCAGCATCTCCAGATCTTTGAAAGATGACCGTAAAGTAGGTGTATTTTCAAGCGGAGCTTACCAGCACACAATCCGCCACTACTGTGTTCAAAGTTATTGCGACGCCCCCCAGAACTTCCGGCAAAAACTGCGGCACAAGCAAGGAGTTCGAAGTGGTGAGGGCCGTATCTCCGTGCACGACGAAGGCATTCCTTGTTAGAATCCAACGGCACATGACGTGCGTGGTGGAGAAGATGTACATGGCGAGGAGGGCAAGGAGGATACCCACGCTCTGTTTGTGCATTCTTCTTTTGAAAACTGTATGAAGGATTTCAGCAGTCACAGAAGTGGGGCATTGGGCGTAGCGACTGACCCAGTGCGTACATGGTCACAAAGAATATACCGGTGTACAACCCTGTAGCACAATATGAGAACCCGACGCAACCCAGAGATCGGTAGATTCACTTGCCATTGATGTACAATTCGATGAAAGTCTCTTGCAAGAAGGGGTCTCGGACCTGAGTGACGGAAGACATTCCAACTTGCAGTAAGGGAGAAACGCGAGCCCAGTTATAAAGCGAACCGGGAGACCTGCACAGTACAGCAGGCGGTGAGAAAATATAGTATTGGATATGAATACTTCTGGAAGGTAACATTCAAATTGTTCAGACCATAGCACCCAACATATCGAAGTCATATCCATTCCGAAACAAGCGAAATGGAAGATAAAGACATCGCAACGACGCGACATTCTGAGATATTGATATCATCCCGGGCGAACTGACGGCGTGGGCGCCGATGCCATTCCAGAAATAAGCCATTCTTCGCTGGACTAGTACCCGGTATCGTGCGGATCCTGAACCAATGAATGGGTGCCGCATCTCATTCTGCCGGGACTCAGGTTTAATGAGACATCGAATTAGAGTTATTCGGCTATTGCAGCCGCCATTTCCTTGGACTGAGCGTGAGTGACGGCGACAGTGTGCTCTCCGTTTCAATGAAAGGTCCGAACGATACGGACCTTGGTGCAATTGGCGTTCGCCACATTCACTGCCATTGCGACCAATGGAACCTTTGGAAGTTTCAATATTCGGTCGGAAGCAATTCTCCGAAAAGTCTTCTGCGGGTAAAGAAAAGTACGCTGGTTTGGCCCAGGATCGGCCGATGGATACTTCCTTGGGTATAGGGACGTAAAAGCGAGCGAAAATCGGGGGTAACGTGCATGCAGACTCCAAGAATGGGGAAATTCTCTGAAATTTTTGGTCAAACGGGAGACAGCTAAGAAAGGTTGAAGTTCAGTCAACCGACCAATTATGTGGGAGGATCGGCATGAAGCAATGTCGGCGAACACGTCTGCCTCGAGAAAAGGAAGATCGTGGTGGGAGAAGAACCTTGATGATGCTGTCCCGATTTGGTCCCGATACCTAAAATTCCCCAGGATTGCGTCGGTCACACCTTCGGTGTTGTTGATATGCGGTGCGATGATCGTTGCAAAGTTGGCATCCCGTTAATTTGAATAGACTAGAGACTCTTCCATTCCACTTACTGTTTACCGCCGTGGACGAGGGTACGCCACGTCCTCTGTCTATCTTCAGACTCGTTCTGATTGACCGCGTCCGCACTATTCAATAATGCCGGGGTGATCAC
Source organism: Mycena galopus ATCC 62051 (assembly GCA_014925785.1). Classification (NCBI taxonomy): domain Eukaryota; kingdom Fungi; phylum Basidiomycota; class Agaricomycetes; order Agaricales; family Mycenaceae; genus Mycena; species Mycena galopus. Next base: position 72,844 of record WIQG01000211.1, on the reverse strand, counting down.
CGCTTTGAACTGACTCGCAGTGCCATTAAGAACGGCCATTCTCCTCTTCTTTCCTAGTGTACTACGGTGCAGGATCCAATTCAACACAGATTGCATTTTCCCTCGCTCTATTACCATCCTCTCCAGTAGCGTTCCAATTACATCGGGCTCGGATGCATCAAGGTCGGAAGATTTCCGGGCGTCGTTGATGTACTAGTTCGATGCGCAGATCATTTCGTCAAGGCACGAAGAGGTCACTGAGCAAAGGAAATCACGACTGATAGTCGATATATATTGGTGTGTTGACCAGCCTTAATTGGAACAGATGAAGCGATGCCAGAGACAATTCTGATATGGAAGCCTAGAAAATGGAACGAGACCTGTGACTCACCTCCGAATCAATGGGGCCAGATTGGTGTACAAGAAGGATGCATTCCAGTGTTTCAAGGTAAATTTGACCTTTCACGGGTGGTGTTCGCCATTCAAACCGTGGGAAATCAGTTCAAAGAAATTCATGTGAATGTTGCAGGTGACAGGAAATGACCGAGACACACATTGGTGTCCTCGGGTTTGCAGGGATACTACCTCGATGGGTGCAGAGGTCGGAACACACGATCATGCCAATGACTGTCATTTCAAGTTTGGAGTGGTTTATTACATCACTCTCGCAACGAATTAAAGGCCCCCTTCCAAGGGCTTCGAGACCACCGAACACAACAGACACCCGCGAAAATTGAGAGACGATGGGTTCAAGCCGAGTCTATAGACTACAATATATCATATATCGGCGCCACAGTTGGGATCCCGTAGCCAGGATACCGCCTCTCCCTTGCCGCGTATACCTTCCTCGGCCTACCGGGTGAGGCTATTGTATCGTGCTCACACCATACTCGTTGAAATTTCCTTTGAAGTAAATTCTTCAACTGCATGCGCACCATCTATCGTTCGTATCTGTGCATACAGATATCCAACAGGAGCCCATTCCAGTATCTCAAGGGAAATTTGGGCTTTCCCACTAGGAGCTTGAACGGGTGGTGTCCGCGATTTAAACCGTGGGAAGCCGGTTCAAAAAAATCCATCTACGGAGCCAACCAAGTTATGTTACCAAGGACACCAAGTGACCGAGATGCACTTTGGTGTCCTCGGGTTTGCATGGATACACCAATGGCTTCTCCCGATGAGTACATGCGAGATTGGAACACACGATCATGGGAATGCCTGTCATTTCATGCTCATCCCCTTACTCATCGACATTTCCTCTGAACTGAATACCTCAACTGCACGCGCAACATCTATGGAGGTCGTTCGTATATATACGGGCAGATATTCGACAAGCTCCCCCATCCTTTCACCCTTGTTCACTATGAAGTTTCCCCTATTCACCAGTCTACTGGCGTTGATTGCCAGTTTTGACCTTGCCAGCATCCCTACGGGTAGGAGGCGCCACTGCTGTCCCTGCCCCTCGTTGACGCTGTGGCCAGTCGCAGGACGTCCCGTAGTTGTGTATTCCATGCCCACCAAAGTGGTAAATCTTGGGGCGGCGACAACTGTGCTACTGGCCCGGTCGCCCCAGCCTCCCTGGCCCGGGTTAGAGCCTCTGACCCCTTCTTAAAGTACGCTCTCCTGCCAAAAAATATTGATTCTGCTGATCGAATGTTAGAATCGATATTTGCCAAGGCCACAAGCTCGAAAATGAAAGTTGGAATCGCCTAGTGGGTGTGGGAATGGACTACCTCAGATGTATGGCCAGTGGGCTCAGTTGTAATATTTGTTGAAATCACTCGTTTGGGATGGGATGCTATCCAGCGCAGCACGACAAAATACTGCGGAGTGGCTATTGCCATGACTTTCTCTGAGTGCTCTGAGACGCTGAGAGGTCCCAGAGACACGAGAGGCTGCTGAACTATGTCGGAAAATATTAATTTGCCTGATAAGGCTCCATCCGGGCCCATCAGGCCGTAATGACAGCAAGCCATATAAGGCCTGATCCAATAGGAGTACTGGGATGATAAGGCCCTTATAAGACCATGATAAGACGGATGAGAATATCATAAGGCCAAAATAAGGCCGCCATCAGACGAGGGCACTCTGATTGACTCTGATAATGTTTGTTGGTATCTTATCAGAGCCTTATAACGTGACCTTCTCATAAGGCCAGTCAAAAATTTCCGACAATTAACGGCGGTGTGCTCTGACTTGCAAGTTTTCTAATGAGTGGTTGGTCGGAGAAGTCGTTGCTTATTGAGAAGATCCGTAGATGTAGAGGCATGAGGGACTGACCAGAGAGTTTTATCCACAGCTATTGGGCCCATATTGATCTCAATCTGATGCTGAAAACAGGGAGTTGGGAGAAGTTCAGCAAGGATGTTGACTGTGTAAGGCCGAGTGGATGCATTTTGTTGCAGGATGGGTTATTGGATGCTAGGGCTGCCAATGAATGGGTCCTCGCCCACAAATACAAGCTAATTTGGCCCATATCAATTGAGATCCTATGCTGAAAACAGGATTCTTGCAGAATTTCAGCAAAGATGTTGCCCGTGGAAGGGTTCTTGTGAATGGATTGAGAGTATAAGTGGCTCAATGGTTGCCTGGAATGCCAATGCATGGGCTTTGACCCACAAATCACAGGATTCTGGTGGAATTTCAGGAACAATGTTGACCGCATAAGGCCGAATGTGAATGCATTTTGCTGTTCACAGAGCCGATGGATACCTGATATCCCAATGCATGGGGCCTGACCCATAAATCACAAATTCAAGGCCCACATTGAATGAAATCCAACACTGAAAACAGGGTTCTGGCGAAATTTGGCAATAATGTTAACAGCTTATGGCTCAATGCAAATGGATTTTGCTGTAAGGTGGGCCGATGAATGGCTAGCAGGCAATTGCATGAGTTCTGACCCACAAATCACAAATCCAAGCTGATTTGGCCCATATCAAATTAAATCCGACCCGGAAAACAGGATTCTGGCGGAATTTCGGCACCAATACTTACCGCATGAGGCCGAATGTGAATTGATTTTGCTGCTGAGGGAGCCGATAGATTCCTAGGATCTCAACGCATGGGGCTTGACCCACAAATAAAAATTTCAAGGTGATTTGGCCCATATCAAATTAAATTTGACACGGAAAGCAGGGTTCTGGTTGAATTTCAGTAATGATGTTGACTGCATAAGGCTAAATGCCAATAGATTTTGATAATAAGTAGGTCGATGGATGTCTGGGAGAGCAGCAGATCGACAGGTACAAGGCGTCCACCAGAATACGATCGTGCACCGAGAAAGAGCGCATCAGCAGAGAGGGAAGCTGCGAAGCGAGTGCGAGTCCGGGACACAGTCGAGTAACTGCATCCACGAGAGACAAGCCTCGCGCCACAGTCCGCGCAAAGGGGACGCGCACGAAGAGCGATGAAAGAACAGCCGACAAATAATTGCCGAAGCCGGTCATGACGCAAGAGGAATGGAGGAAAGGAGAATGAAGGACGCGGCGGAGGTTCGACGGGAAAGGTACACACCGGGCAAGAGCGTATCATCCACATTGACGTCGGCGCCGGAAGAGCGCGTTCGCAGAGAAAGCGCGGCGTTGCCCGGAATTCCGCGCTGCGCAAGCGCCAGAGACCGTTTCTCGATCTACGAAGATGCTGCCCCATCGATGCAGCATCCTCATCGACGTCCGTCCGAAGGGTAAGAACAACGCGTCCGCTGCGCGGAAACACACAAAGGGAAAGAAAGAACGGAGGGAAACCGCATAATACTCACGACCGCAACGGTATAACGCCCGCCTAGCTTTTTCCTCGTCGAAGAGGACGTAGTTGCGCGCGAGCCGTTCGCGGATAAGTGCAGATTCAAGTCGCCACCAGTAGTATTCCAGCCCCCAGCGCTCTCGGGCCTTTGCCTCGCGCTGCCTCCAGCTTCTCCCTCCGCGCGCTGGAAAGGACACAAAGACTCGGAGCAGATCGGCGATCGCGATGGTGTCTTGGTTAGTGCCCTAGTAAGTACTAGAGATCCATAGAGTGGGCCGGGCGCTTGGACTTGAAGTTGAAGAGAGTTCAGAGTGAATTGGGCACGGACAGGAGATAACTGAAATGAGCGCCTGAGATTTGAGATGGTGGCCGGAAAAGAAAGAAAACGCAGTTGCTTGGCTGGATTTGGTCACCGTTCCGTGCGGGCCGTGCGGAAAGAGCGCAACTGGACCTTGTCTCAAACTGAAATTGGTCCTCTTGCTCTCGATTGCAGGAGCTCGATGGGGCATTCTGGCGCATCTTGACAAAATTCTGGCGGCCTCGCTGTATCGCAGATGCAGAGACTGAGTCTCCTTACACTCTCCTTCATCCTTCACTCTAAAACTGCGACTCTGGTGACTTATAATCTTCTCACGAGGAATTGCAAACTCGGACCTCCAGATTCTGGCCTTATCGTCATCGCCGCGTTGCTTTTTGACTGGATCGAAATTGCTCTGCTCTTCCCGCTAATGCTGTCAATGCAATTTGAGGTCGAGGCTCCGACTTCTTGCGCACATGTCGTCCTGCCGGGATTGAAACTCATCCGAGCCTGGCTGCTTTCGCGCCGTCGCACAACGCGATCGTTTTTCTGGGATCAATCTCTCATGCTTACAATTGTGATAGATCTACGGGGAGTATTCGATTCTGCTGGTCCCATCCGAATCTAAAAAACCTATTTCTCCCATCCGAGACAACTAGCCATAGTTCCGTATCCTCGATGTACTCGATCGAACCACTCATCTCATTTTTGGCACAACTCCGAAGGGGATCCATCGACTCTCGAACAAATGATGCGACCCGAAATGACCCCGGATGGATTCGAATCACCGACTCTCCCTGGTATTTGTCTGTCGTTTACGGTAAAATGCTGGGAGCGAGCGGTCTTACTCGAAGGGGACATTACGGACTCGTTCACGCCGCCAATTATAATCAATTTTACATTTGCCCTCCGCCCGAGGAATGCTGCTCAGGTTGCGGACCTTGTTTTCAGGCACGATAGCCGTGAAATGAGACATGCCCAATCCAGTGTTTGTGGGTGGAGTATCGCAAGCCGGGAATAATAGGTACCCACCAAAATACCCAGAACTTCACTTTAGGGGCACATGGATCCGACCCACCGGAACCTGGCCGATGTCATTTGTGCACTGTGACTGGAAAGTGGACAATGGCTGGGAGAACAGTGACGTCTCTCCCTTCTGCGGTGTGCGTGTCAGTATATTGGAGTCCGCGTGAAGTTGCGACTGCAGCACTACATATCATCTACTTACTTTAGATTGCTGAAAATGAAAACCGCTGGAAAACAGTTGAACAACTGGCTCTCGAGAGCATTGGACAAACAAAAACATATCGGCATGCCCCCTAACACCTCGAGTGGATTCGAACCAACGCCTCTCTTTCCCCAGATCTTGCCCGCATTACCATGGGCCGGGAGTGAGCTGGGTTGCTCGACAAGGTCTTTTGCTTGCTGCGTGCACGGTTCAATCAAATCCATCCAGTGGACTTCTCTGCGCCGGGGACACGCGGCGCAATTCTCGTAGGGCACACATACTGTCTAATAAATGAAAAAAATGTTTTGTAGTCAGTCTGCGTTGAATTTCAGGAAAACAACACGGAGTTGATGGTTCATAGTTCAGAAAAACGTCAAACAGAATGTGTTCAGGAAATTCAACACGATGAGCTAGGAGAGCAATACAAAACACAACATGGAGCACATTGAAAAAGCAAAAAAGCAATATTGAAGGGATGAAAAAAACGCAATGCTCGCAGAAAAACCATAATGTGAACTTGTGCACAAAGTTGGGCTGAAGTCAACCATGACCAATTATGCATATTTATGTCTGACCCATAATACAAAATCGCGGATCAATACTCTTGAGTCACGGTTACGATCGACATCCTTGCTGCCTTTCCTTGACATGGACACCGACGCCGACCATGAGGCTCATACATTCTTCATGGAGTGTAACTAGAAGCACAATGCTATCAAAGTCTTCTTGCCTGATCCTAAAGGCTAACAATCCAGCTGATGGGATCCCCCAACTTGTGAAGAGCTCAAGTCTTCAGCGCATTTTTTGTATGTGAACTCCTCATCGTGTTTTTCTGTGTTTTTGTAATCATCGCATTCTTTTCATCTCGTCATCGCGTTTTTTTGACCCATGCTCACGGGACGTGTTTTTTGTGCTTTATTAGACAGCAACGTTTGCAAATCTCAAATCAAAAACAAAGGGTTTGAGGGCTTACCTCGAGCCTACCCCGAACCATTTGATTGCACGGTACCATCTACCATCTTCCCCAAAAGGCACGGACGGTAATATATGTTCTCGAACCATCTGCTCCGCTGAATTTTCGGAATTTGCCCAATTAATAGGGCGAGAATGAGCCGCCTACATTCACACCGCAGAGCCCTAAATTTCAAGGCAACATAAAGCTCCGAAATAGAAAGTATTAGGTTATGTGTCAGATTGGTTTGAAAATTTGCGTTTCTGGTACATTGAAATGTTTCGGGGTTACCATATATAGCAAGCCCGATGCATCTCAAGCTAACAGAAATGCAAAATACCACAGGACCTGAAACTCGACTGGATACTTCACATACACCTGTAGTACCCTAATAAACACTACAATTAGTGGTGGATATATATATGGGAACTCCCCCTCTAAGATGTGCTGGTAAAGTGTGATTCACGAGCATGGCTGAAACACGCTCAAATAGCTGCTATTTATTACCCGTTTAGGAAATACCTCACCTAGCTCTTAGATAGCGGTAGCTAGCAATAGATAAAGGTGTGCTAGTTATTTATATACTGTGCCGCTGGTGCCATGCACCATCAAGATCTACGTGCGCCGGCCAGATATTGTGATATCACGCCATCAAGAATCATGCGCGCCATCGCGATTTGATGGCGCGTTGTCAAATGCCATCAGTGCGCTGTCCCTGTATCGCACCAAGTGCCCACAAGTCCCCTAATACATCTGAAGTCCCGCAACACAAGCAGGGAGTGCAGCACATGTATTTCATTCCATAACACATACACAAACTCGCCAAAAGAATTCATAAAATGGCTATTTCTTGATATAGTTCTTTATACCATTGGGTACACGGCGGGCGCATAGGAACATACGAGATAAAAAATATAGAGGGCGCGTAGAGGGCGTACAGAGCGGCCCCTTTCACCTCGGGGCAGTGATGTTCTCCTTTGCCACCGCCTTCTCCGCCTCACACTCTACACACGACTTTCCAGCATCTGCCCACTTCCTCCTCTTCTGCGGGGGGAGACCATCACTATCTCCAATGCCGGCAATCACTCCTTCACCACTGGTAGCTGTGCCTCTGTTGAGTGCACGTTTGCGCTTCCTCGAGCCTGTTGTCTCGTTCCCTGTTGCAAAGGAGATGAATTGAAGAGGCGGCACAGAGGCGGTGGACGTCTCAGCAGGAGGAAGGAGTGGCTCGGTTGTGATTTAGTGGGTCTGAATAGTGGTAGGAAGCAAGGGGAAATCGGGATTAAAAAATCAGATATAGGGAGGGAGGGGGGAGGGTCCAGGGTGGGCTGAAAAAAACTTTGTAGTACATTAACCGTTCTTTAACGAAATGGCTCCTCGGCTGTGCTATACCCCCATATATCCATGCTCCTTTGTGTTTCCTCTGTTCGTACTCTTTCGTTAACTCCTTTCATCTTTCATTTCCGGGGCTTCCGACACTGCCTCTTCATTTTTCTCCCTGCGCCACATCAGATTGCAATGAATAGCACAGTCAACTATGCACTACGCTTTCCAGATCTTTGCCTTCATTTCGACTCCGCCGTCCCTTTTTGTCTTAGTTCTTTTCTCAAGCGACTGCGACAATTACTGCGGTGTGCTCAACATTTATCCCAAGTCCTTCCGTCTTCCTCTTTGTTTTCTCTCTGGTTAGTCGCTAGTACCCAGGCGCAGCAGTCCGCCACAGCCGCCGGAGAATGCGCAATGGCGGCACTCGACCGTTTTTAATCTCTGTAAAGGCGCAATCTCCATTCGACTTGCTCGCGCTCTCCTGCCTCCTATAAGGGGCTTAGTTTGCCCGATTCCCAACGGCACTCTCCGCTTCGACAGATCCTGCGGATAGCTATCAGTCCCACAAATACCGGGGAGGTTTCCGAAGATCGCTCTTCATCCCTTTCTCTTCCACCACCTCGTCTCGCCCTCCTTTCCACTGCCTAGGACAATCAACGCAACAAGATTCAAATTCCTCAATGGTCAAGGCCGACGATCGCAAGGCTGATTCAACCTCAAGCCGAGGAAACACCTCAAACATCACAAGAACATCCGTGAGGGGGTTTACGAGTGTTTTGAATTTCCTACAACCCTCCAACGTGATTTCGAACGATCTTGCTCGTAGCTCATGATCCTGATCTCAGCTCTCGACCGGTACAGGTCCGAGACCTCGAGTTTCCTGTTGGTAATGTTGCGCGAATTCCATGACAAGTGTATCGACTCCAGGCTTCGTTCCTTCCGTCCTTCCAGGCAACTGGCTACTTCCATACCTCCAATTCTGTTCTACAGCATGTTTTTATCGAATATACTGTGTGAGCCATTGGGTACACCTCATTTCTCATTTCAGACTCCTGGATAATTCTAATCCGACCCTTCCTTTTTTTTTATACCCCTAACTCAGAACCCAGACAACGATCAACTCAAAGAACAAAGGCGACATAGCTAGGGTATCAATTGCTCTATCTTTATGTCCTAATGAATGGCTCAGACGTCCGTTCGACCTTCTTGATGCTATCCGCTTAGTTTTGCAGCATCAGTTCTTTCCCTTTGATAATTTAACCGTCAACCTGTGTGGAAATAGTACGACTTTGAATTTTGGATTCTTTTCCCATTTGCTGACTCCTACATTCGTTTCGTTCGGGACACATTGCATGGACTTGGCGTGATTCTGGGCAAGTCCAATCTTTCAACTTGAGCACAGGCGCCGGGTCACTCAGAATATTTATTGGAAAGTAATATTAGCCGAGAGAGGACGTCGTAGCTTTGAGTTAGTCTTACAGACTCTTACCTCTCCGAACAGCCGATTTCATCTAGAATTATCCATCCTTCAAGATTTTGCTCGTTCGTGCTGTATCCCCATGTAACCGTTCTCCTTTTGTTCTTCCTCTGCCCCTGCTCTTCGATTGACCCCTTCTGTTGTTGTCTCTCTCCGCCTTTCAACTCTGCCCTTTCATCTCCTGTCAAACAGCTGACTCGTGCGCAGTTTTTTCTTGACAGATTACAGTCGATCGCAGCTGTTGCTGTCTACGCAATCCAGCCGTGAAACCACGTAACCCATTCAGCAAGCTAAAGGCGGCTTGCTGTCATAAGATCTCATTCGTTTTCCCACTTCGCCCGTCCTCAACATTCATTCTGGCCAAATCTGCTGTCTGCTGGGTACGGGGCTTCGAATCAAATCTGCTGCGCTATCCGTGGGCTATCTTGGTGTAACATCTCTCGAAGCATTCTATGATTCTGTCAATATTGCTCGCCTTGCCTCTTCGGTGTCTGATATCATCGTCTCATTTGCTTTTCAAGCCACTGTGCCCCCCTGCCTGCGATACCGGCAGGTCATCCCCCCTTCAAAAGGTCCGAGCTCGAGTTTGGCGCTCTGGAATAATTGATGCTGGACAGTACCTTTTACATTTTCGCATCCCTAATGTACCATGCCAATTCACTGATGAAAATGTGTGTTAAAACAATCCTGTCGAAATCTCCCCTGGCCTAAGCTCAACTTTCTTTGAATTTCTCAGTCAGTGTCTAACATTAAACAGTTACATGTTTTGCACAGGATTGGTTCCGTCATCTTGCACTCCTGAATACCGGAGCGAAGCGGAGGGTTGTCTTGTAAAGTTTAGAGGTTCAAAACGGCTAATAGACCATTAAGAAGGTGTTGGTTGGTCGTAATAAACATAAATGAATGCCCAGGGAGGGTATAGAATAAGATTTATCACTCTGAACCCATACCTTCCGTGAGTCAAGCCAAGTTGGCTTGACTGTAGTCAGTCCTTGGGTCAGAAATTGTTGAGCTGGTGGGATGCAGAGTGTTCAATTAATCACCAACACTCGTTAGATGGTATTAACAAGCACAATGAAGTTCAAGGAGTTGGTGGGAAGTCAGTTGAAGGGCGGCAGCTGGACGCGGAGAGCGCGGCCCGGGCCTAGGGGTGGGAAACTCCTTCCTTATAAGGCAGGAGGGGGTAGAGGGCGGGTCAGCTCGGGGTTGAAACCAACTTTTCGACCCTATATCTGAATTTCGAGTCCCGATTTCCCGTTGGTAGAAAGTGCGGGTGTTGGCGTTGGTGGGTCCATTGTCACAAGGACGTCCAGCGTTGATATACGAGGCAGTTCATGCGGCACGGGCGGTGCCACAGTCACTCCAAGTGTCTGTAGGAGGAGGGCTTGTTCGGCGTCGCGGGCTAGGGGCCAAACCAGGTGCCCATCCCGAGCTCAATTTCATCCAGCTCCTCCATGGTCAACAACGGGACGTCACTGAGCATAGTGGGGAGGCCCTCGCTATTCTGGGGCATTTTGATGAGCTGGGGATAGACAATGTCCGTGGTGGCATTGCCCGCTGGCAACGCGGAGCCCACTGTGTCCCAGTCCTCTCTGCACAGACAGTGCCCGCCGCAAGCAAGGTGCTCGCGCCGGTTTCTGCACGTGCTGCAGCCAGCACGGAACTCGCACCTTCCCCTGTGGCCTGCACCTCGGCATGTTTCCCCGCGTTTTTCTTCTTCGTGTGCGCCTCCCCTTGTCCGACCCCTCCGCTTTTTTTGATTGACACCCCGGCACCCATTTCTGCGCGCCGTTGATTGTGCTCTGCCTTTAGCTCGTCGTGCTGGGCTTTCGTCATCGCAACCCAGTGAATAGAGCCGTTGCAGAGCCTGTCGCGGAAGCGCCGAGCTTTCTCGACGTTCCAAGTGCCTGGGCGCGAGAGGGGGATGTTGGGCGGCAGGCCAGCGAGCTCGATGCCCCTGGCCTCGCGGATGGCAACCTCGTAGTTCACCCACTCCATCCTTATGGTTGAGATGTTAGTGATTTGGCCTGAACCAGGCGTTATAGGGGATGGGGGGAGGAGAAGGAGAAAAACGCATGCAGTCCCTCAAGAACTAGATGCGAGACCTCTTTGCGAGAGCTGTTCATGCCGTTATCGTCGGGTTCCTCTGCTGTGCTCACTTAGAATAATAAATAATTTATAAGAAAGAAGAGTGTACCTTCATCCTGCATTGCGTGATAATGCTTGAACTTGCAGAGGAAGTCGAGCGGTAGCAGGTTCAACTCCTGCTACAAAAACTCCATGGAGTCATCGGAGTCAATGGCGTGGGGGATTCTAGGATTGTTGGCACACCCGCGGGAGAAGATGGCAAGGCCACGAATCCCCGTGCATTCGTACAGGTCGAGCAGCTGTTTCACGGTCAGTGAAGAGTTCACAGATGCTTATAAAAAACTTATAGCATTGCCTATTCGCCTCACCATCTGGAATCCATCCAGTTGCGCTGCCTTGGTGGTCGCACACACTCCGCGCCTTTTGAGTTGTCGATGCTCTAGCAGCTGGTTGATGAGCACGGTTGCCTCGTCTTTTTCTGTTATAAGACGTGCAACATATTCCCTTGCACTAGAACTTCTGTATCCACTCGTTCCGTTTCTGTGTCCATGCATTCCGTTCACACAAGTTTTATACAACAATGTCCTTCCATGTTTATTGGCATTCCACACAAGATATCCTAGATATCAGGTTTCGACCACAGCTAAGATCTAGTCTCCAAATCGATGTCCAACATCTAGCAAGGAGGGGTAGAATCCGCTGCCTTCACCCTGTATCTCTGGCTAATTTATACACTTTACACTGATCTAAACTACTAAAACAAGAATAATAAAATAAAGAGTGTGATTCTGAGGTAGCTAGCCTACCAGATCGTCCTATTGTTCCCCCTACTAATTTACAGAGTGATCCCATTCACATTTGTACAAGAAATGGATGAAATAGTATGGAATGTTCGCATAATTTGGTACTTTTGGACTTTTATGTCCTGCACAGACTCTTTTATTGTGTGTGATGAGTCATAATTGTTCTGAAAGTCATGTTTCCATGACTCAGTTTTGAGTCATCGACCAGGCTGGCCGGCTCCTCCTGTTATGAGTCAAAGTGTTAGATCACATCATTATTTGATGGTGTACGCTCTGGGCCCCTGCTCTGGCCTGTCGACCCTCTTGGCCTATACATCCCGTGATCTCCGGTAGTTCCTGCGTGATGGTGCAGTGCAAGTGCTCCTGTATGCTTGTAGTTTTTAAGTGAACTGTAAGTCTTCTCCTTATGGTATGCTTTTAGCTAATTGCCACGTATGCCGCCTTTGTGTCCTTCTAGGCCTTGTTCTCATGCTCCAGTCCTTTTATTGGATAGTTTTATCTGTCTGGTTAATTAGAGGGAACACCCTGACTCCCCTAATGGTGTGCATTGGTAAGGAATCAGGTTTTAGCTAGTTGTTGCTGGCTGACCAACCTGACTCAGGTTTGGAAAGGTGTTCGTAGACCCTTGACTCCTTAACTATATGCTGCTGTCTCCTAGTCATCTGCCTGGACCTCAGCATTGACCCTTGCTGGGATGGTATGCAAGTGTTTCCTTGATTGTAATGTTTTGGGATTGGAAAATAAATGGTCGCCTGGCCAATCTGGTGGCTCATCAGCGCTGAGGCTGCAGAGGCTTTTGAGACCATCGTGCACATTGCGCACAATGACGAGGTAGCTAATAGGTATAAAATTCCCTCCAGTGCGCTCTTGTGTGTTTGTTTACGTTATCCCGTTCGCCTGTATTTTTTTTCATGAATTTATGGCTATTCTTGGCCTTGCAGGAGAGGGATTGATAGTGGGAGGCGGGCGCCGATGGCAGTTGACAGCGCGCCATCAAATCGCGATGGCACGCATGATTCTTGATGGCGTGATATCACAATATCTGGCCGGCGCACATAGATCTTGATGGAGCACGGCACCAGTGGCACAGTATATAAATAGCTAGCACACCTTTATTCATTGCTAGCTACCGCAATCTAAGAGCTAAGTAAGGTATTTCCTAAACGGGTAATAAATAGCAGCTATTTGAGCGTGTTTCCGCCGTGCTCATGAATCATACTTTACCGGCACATCTTAGAGGGGGAGTTCCCATATATAACCATCACTAACTGTAGTGTTTATTAGGGTACTACAGGTGTTTACATATTGAAACTAATTTATGCCTGGCCGAAATTCGGTGTTCCGTGGTGTGATTGCTCCGAGGGGGGCACCGGTTTTTCGCCGTGGCGTGGCGTGGCGTGGCGTGCTGCAGTGGCAGTGCTGGCGTGTCCCGACGTGCAAGTGTAGGCTTTTTGAGGGAGTTCGGGTTTCTTGGGTAAGATGACAACCAGCAATGTCCTCTACTCCCTGTAGCAAGCTACGTTACCAATACTGCCTTTGCAATCGATTTATCTGTAATCTAGTTTTGCATCTGGGGACACTGAGCAAAGGTCCCAGTAAATGGAACCTGACCAATATGGTTGAATTAGACCTCAGAGCACCCATATGAACTGCAGGGAAAGTTGCCGGTGCCTGGAAGTGATGTTGGAAAGTGGAAATCATTATTTTATTGGGATCATTTGAATTCCCACGGTTGTGTTCGTGTTCATGTGTGAAGGCGGACACAAATACGCGTTTTTCCCGCTGATATACGTTACGTGTATTTAGTGTCCTAGATCCTCCTTTAAAGAGACAGAATTGAATGACACAGATTCGTTCAGCGAGGATACAAAGATTTTTCAACATCCACTAGTGGGCCATATGCCGCAAGAAACCCTGGAAGAGAACGGGTTAGCAACAAACTTAAGTAGTAAAGGGGCAGGGACATACAAACACCATTGTGCTGCCAAGTCGAAGGCCTGACGCTCACGGTCGATGGAAAAAAAGCAAAGGAACGGCTATCAAAGTTCTCGATCACGATCGAGATTTCAAACGGCGACACTTCCGCGTGCGCACCAGATTTGCGGAAGCGGGAAGGTTTTTCGTACTCAAAAAAATCATCTGGGGTTAGTACCGGATGAATGGTGGTGAATATAGGTGAATAGTTCTCGATCGCGATCGAGATTTTTTTAAACGGCAACACTTCTGCACATGCACCAGAATTGCGGAAGTGGGAAGGTTTTTCGTACTCAAAAAAATCATTCAGGGTTAGTACCAGATGAATGGTGGTGAATATAGGTGAATATGCAAACATTATGAACCAGCACGGCACTGCACGGCACAGGTGCACGGTGGCGTGCACTGCCGTGGCGTACCGTGCACTGCCGTGCCGTGAACCGTGCAAAGGCGTGCACTACTGTGTTGGTTCAGGATCTATTCTGAATCAACCTCAATAGCCGACGAAGACAGCCCAGGAGAGCCTAGACCAAAATTGTGAATAAATAGCTGTCGACACAGATCGTTGCAGAACAAAATGTAGTCGCTCATGGCACACAATCCTAGTCAGCTAAATTTTTTTTTTTCTTATTCAAAAGACTTCCTCAAACTTAGTTTTCATTCATTTATGTAACAGCCCAGGACATCCTGGACCAAAATCATGAATAAATGAACATGTTACTTCCAAGCTCCGAGTCAAAAAATAAGCTCAATCAACATGATACTTTGGAGCTTGAGTCAAACAATAAGCCCAAGAAACTCACTAATTTCAAGCACTGAGTCGATTTCTTCCAAGCACCGAGTCAAACAATAAGCTAAATCAAATGGATACTTCGGAGCTTGAGTCAAACAATAAGCTCAAGGAACTTGTTAATTTCTAGTGCAGAGTCGAAAGACAATCTCGTTGAGGCTAGGGTCAAAATGGACACATGTGGGATCTGCATTGTGACAATACTGTACCGGCAGGGAATATTTTAACCACAAAGTCATCTTAAGCATTATGATCAGAGTAACATCATTTTACTAAGTTTGGCCCCATAGGAGTCATTGAAATAAATCATATACTAGCTTCCAATCACTCGTAGGACTCCAGAGGCCATGGGGGAAGCTGCAAAAATATGGGATGCCAGCTTTACAGAATTTTTGATCGTAAACTTGGTACCCGGCATTTGTGGCTGTGCCGTGTGAACTTTTTAACTCCAAGCTCCGCATCGGTTAATTAAATGCTAGTGACTGTTTTGGTATCTGGTATGTCCTTTTAATCCACAAGTCTAGTGTTATGACCTCATTCATTACACCCTAGCAGCAGTGCCAGGCCGCTGCAAACATGCCTGCAGACCTCTGGATCCTGATAAAGAGGGAGCATACTTTGAGTAACAAAACAAGGAATGAAAGCAGTCAGAAGAAATCTCTGTGGTGAGGCCTGGGCAAGGAGTAAGTCTGGGGAGAGATGGGTAGAGAAGCAAGAGGGAAATTCTTCTAAGCTCCGCACTCTAATTTCGGGAGTGTCCAACAGCCTGAGTGCGGAGTAAATATTGTGCACTATGAGGCCGGCAATTCATTGGTTAATTCATTGAGTGGTGGGAGAAATGCCTTGAGTGCAGCTTGAGAGTGTTTGTAGTGGGTGAGAGCAAGTTAAACAATGTGTCAGTCTCACGTTGGGACACGCCAACACTGCCACGGCATTCACGGCACGGCACGGCGTGACACGGCTTTTTCCCGGGGCCCCTCCGAGGGGCCTTTCGTTCGCTCCGACCACTTCGGTTGGATACGAAGATTATGACACACCCAACTCATGACAGAAGCGTATTTGAATGAGAAGTGATAAGGGTCTTTGTGCGGGACAGCAGGTTCATGCTGAATCAGTGTCGTCATTTGGAGGTCAGAAAGCTCATTTCATTGAATTTGCACCCTGAGAGGCAGGAATGCAACATTTTTTAGGAAGATGAACTGGGCGCGATCTTTCTGTTGATATCCAAAATTCCAAATAAATGATGAGCAGCGCAAGGTAGATTTCGTACGGTTGCTGCGATGGCGAAGTTGACGGAGATTAAATAGCTTCAGAAAGACACACAGACAGACAGTCAATGTACTATATTTGAACCTGGGCTTGAAAATAAACCAGTACTTGAAAATGCGCTCGCTTGCCTTCAGTTCTGGTCCGATTGTCTTCATAAGTGGCGGAAATTAAACCGACGGTTCCTCCCTCTTAGAATGTGAAAAACGTTCTCGCAAAAATCTTATACTATTGGGCCAGAATCAGGCCCGAGAGAAAAGGCCGCTGATGGGAGTAGCGAATGTCTGCAGGATATAGTTTACCGGGAACCGATTTTTATGAAAGTTCATGCATACACGGGGTAGCATAAATATGCATCTTCACAAATTTCGGGCCTTGGATTCGAGGTGGGACGAGTTCAGTAGGCAAGAGTCAGAATGACCGTGACACATTCAAGGCCACATTCAGACATCACATTTTGTGACACAGGTGTTAGAACCAGTTGTAGCGGTCGTCCCGCCTCGAATTTGAGTTCGGAAATTTCTGTAGGATTCATATTTAGGTAGTTCCAGTGTATATTTGAACTTTTATAACAATCGGTTCACGGCAAACTACATCCTGTCAACATTCGCTGCTCCCATCAGCGGCCTTTTCTCTCGGGCCTGATTCTTGCCCAATAGTAGATGTCCCTTCCCCGAACTATATTCATATTCTAAAAGCGAGGAACAGTCGGTTCAATTTCCGTCACTTACGAAGACAATCAGATAAGAACTGAAGGCAAGCGAGCACATTTTCAAGAACTGGTTTATTTTCACGCCCAGGTTCAAATATAGTAAAGAGGTAGAAAAGAGGAAGATAAGCCAAAATAGCTTTCTGGACCGGAACAACGCAGTTTGTGATTGATGTAGCACTAATATGGGGATAAACCCAGGTATCGCTGTCATTGGATCTTGTGCCCATGCTGTAGATGCCTGTATTTAACTCCCTGTGTCTGGAATGTTGCGTCCCTTTAACTTCCTCACGTTCAGACCGCAGGACCAACAATGCAGAGCCATATCACTCGAACCCGGTTGAACACTGTTGCTACAGGTCTAACTGAGGCTGTCAGCACCTTAGCACTTATTTCCGCTCATCTAAAAAACCCTTGTGTGGAAGCTATTTGTCCAATTGTACAGTCGCTACTGTTCACTGTGCAGGTGAATCCATGTTCTGGATTTTGCACTCCCAGTAATCTCACTTTTCCCCCTGACAGACTGTCACACAGAATCGGAAGGAGTGTATTCGATTGCTGGAGACAATTCACCAGCTTTTGAATGCCCTCATTTATTTCCCCATGGAGTCAGAGACTCTTGGTGAATTACCTTCAAAGACATTGAAACATATGGAGCAATTCGCACAGTAATAACTCTGCCATATACAATCCGCTGATGACTGACTGGCATTTCAGGACCCTGCGTAAAATCCATGATTTTGTTGGGAGACAGCAGCCACGCAGTCTGATTAAAAAAGTCTTGTACAGCAGGGAGAAAAAGGCACTGCTCAAAGATTGCCACAGAGGATTGGAAGCAGCACTGGATTTTTTCAAGGTGAGTCTTACTGTGTATTGGCTTTAGACATCTGTTGACCGGGAGACAATTATGAACACAGATTGATGGTGTCAACATTGTTGTTGATGCTTCGAGGATGCAACAACAGGCACAGAGGAGACACCAGGAAGTGCTACGTTTTATTGAATCCCTTTTGGACAAAGCGGGTTCTGACACCACATCCTCCATAAGAGCTCTTTCATTCCATTTGGATTCAACCTTGAGGTGTTAGCAGATCAACCATAGCGTCTCCGGTTCATATAGCTGGTGTGTGGTGTTAAGGTGACTCCAATATTGCCTGACATTCATCTCAAGTGTCAACACAAAAGAAATGCTCCCTTCAGAGCCCAAGATATTTCATGGGCGTGAATCAGAAGTGGCAGACATTCTTGGCCAATTTCTCCAAGGGGTAATGAGGATCGCAATTCTGGGTGCTGGCGGAATGGGGAAGACTGCCCTTGCACGGGCAGTCCTCCATCATCCTGATATTGTTCTCAGATATGACCAGAACCGCTGTTTTGTTGCCTGCGATACGGCAGCAACACATGGAGACGATCTTGCAGCCATTATTTGTACTCATCTCAGACTCAAGTCATGGAATGATCCCATCCGGGCAGTCATGGGGCATTTTTCAAGTGGCTCACAGTTCTTGTTAATTCTGGATAATCTTGAAAGTCTTTGGGAACCCCTGGAGTCTCGCATACAGATTGAAGACCTACTATCTCTACTGACAAATATCAAGGATTTGGCATTGATTGTTAGCACAGTTTCTATCCTGAAGATCCATTGCTGAAATGATCCCAGATCACCATGCGGGGAGCAGAAAGACCTGCCAAAGTCCAATGGACCCATCCATTTCTCCGCCCATTGGGATCCCTGACACAGGAAGCTGCTCGCAAAACTTTTATGGATATTACCGATAAGTTCCGTGACAGCACTGATGTTGATCAAGTTCTCTGTCTTACAGACAACATGCCACTGGCAATAGATCTCATAGCCCATCTGGTCGACTCAGACGGCTGTGCCACAGTCTTAGCCCGCTGGGCGAAGGAGAGAACATATTTGATTTCAGAGGGCTTTGACAAAAGATCAAACTTGCATCTATCTATTTCACTCTCTCTGTCCAGCCCTCGAATGATGTCTTTGCCTGAGTCACAGGATCTATTGAGCCTCTTGTCCATTTTGCCAGATGGTCTGTCAGATCTGGAGCTGGTGCAGAGTAACCTACCAATTGCCAAGATCCTTGCTTGCAAAGTGGCTTTAATTAGGACCTCTTTGGCATACATCGATGACTGCAAGAGAATCAAAGTCTTGGTGCCCATTCGGGAGTACATGCAAAGGTTCAGCTTCCCACCCGTGCATATTGTTCAATCCCTTCTTCAATATTTTCAGGACCTACTCGAAACTACTACTACGCATTTAGGAACTGTCTCAGCCCCTCTGTGGCTGGCATGGATAACATCAAATCATGCGAATATTGGATATTTGCTTCTGAGAGGCTTTCAACAACAGGATAATCCTGATCTGAACAAGATCATTCACTCCACCTTGCTCTTTAGTCTGGCCAGTGTACAGCTTGGCCGTGTGAACAGCGGTTTGATAAAGAAGGTCGCCAGTCTCGTATTTGAAATTCAGGACCACCAAGCAAAGATTTTTTGCATCACACACCTCATTCCATTGCACCAACAAGCTTTAATTCCAAATCTGGAAGGACTGCTCAACGCAGGTTTACAAATCTTGCATCACTTGGATGATACACACCTTACAGCTATTTGCGGAACATAGGGCGCGGCCCAGTTTTTTGTTTCTTTTTGTGAGTTTTCACGAGATCGGCTCCCGTGAGCTCAATTCTACACCATTTCCTTTGAGAATTAGCTCATTCTATTCGGACAGAGAATACGGATGCCGTGACGTTGCCTGATTTTCGCTAACATGCTCAAAATGATTTGGTGGGTCAGATTGGGGTGATTTTGCACATGTGAGAACAGAACATGTACCAGAGTGCTAGTAGTGCTCCGATTGAGCTAGATTTTTGGTTTGGTGTACATGAAAGTATTCTAGAGGGCTACAAATACCGTGATTTCCAATGTCATCTGTACTTGAAATATATGGTGAGTTGCAGCTGGACCAATTTCCCATGACTAAGAAAGTGAGCTGTGGATTTGAGGTACAGCTCACATTAAAAATACCGGTATGTGAAGCCCTCCGCAATACACTAAAGTACATCATATTAAGAATCTAGGGTAATCAAATCACAAATGGTCTTCTGGTGCTCCTTCTGTACCCAAAGGTCTGAAAACAGCCCAATGTGACCCACGAAATGATTTTAAGGCGGTTAGTAAAAAATCGGGCAACGTCAAGGCATCCGTATTATCCGTCCGAATCGAATGAGCTAACTTTCAAGGGAAACGGTCAAGAATTGAGCTCACAGGAGCCGATCTCGTGAAAACTCACAAAAAAAAAAAAACTGGGCCGCGCCCTATGTTCCGCAAATAGCTGTAAAGGTAATGTATTTCTTGCATATATTTTCGATGTGTCCTGATGCGACGAGATCCGCAAGGTGAATTCTACTGAGCACTTGGAAATTATTATACATACCATAACAAATTTTCTACTGCATTAAAATTCTTCAACATAGCACTTTCCTTGGCGGTGTCGAACGGGAATACCTTGGAACAAGCTCGAATACTGAATGGGGTAGCTGGAATCCAGAAGTTTGAGGGCGACTATAAGGCGGGACTGGTGAACACATCCAAAGCACAGGCACTCGGCAAGATATCTGGAAATTTCCTTGTGCAGGCTCGTGCACTTATGCTCCAGGGTGAGATGTGGATGTCACTGGGTGACCATACTCGAGGTGTTTCATCATGCCACCAGGCACAAGATTTTTTATTTCTGTGTGGGATGTCGGATACCTTCTGGGACCTTTTCATCAGGGGTAATCTTGCAGAGGTTCACAGATTGAAATCGGAATATGTTGAAGCACAACGTATCCGCACTCAGATCCTTGAGATTGGGAAAGACCGTCATCCATTTGAATATGCCTGGACCTTGATGTGTCTTGCAACGATCGGTGTGGCCACTGGTGAACCAGAACATGATCTAAGGATGAATATCAGTACAGCCAAATCAATATTCCAAGATTTGGGTCATTCAGAGATGTACTGTGATATTATTCTGGCTGATATCGAGCTGAGAGAAGGGAATCTGGATATTGCAATGGCATACTTGCAGAACTGTCTCTATCCATTGGAGGGCGATAGTGCTGAATACACCTCATGGAGTCTGGAGAGACTGGCCAATGGCAGCTGTTGGAATGCTGCGGATTGGGTCTCTCGCTGGGCAACAGTGTTCCTTGCACATTCCCTCAAGCTCAAAAGAAGATTGAACATCCACAAAGCCCTCCAATACTGGATTATTTCATTCAAATCGACAGGGGGCGTGACGCGTGACCGATTTTACCTATTCGACATTTCGACAGCGGCCGAAATTTTGCGTGACACCCCCTGAAATTTCGACAACTCCATGTAAAATTTGACTTTCTCGCCACTAGGGGGGGGGGGGGGGGGCATCTGTGACGGCTTGGAGACTTGACAAAGGTCCGTGTGACGCGTGACCACGACCAAATTTCGGGATCGACACAGGGGTGCGTGACGCGTGACTGTCGATTTGAACGAAATAATCCAGTATCTGGGAAGCATGTTTCTAAATCAGGGTGATGAGGATACAGCACACAATCTGTTCCTAATTGCATTGGATGGATTCACCCAGATGGATGTTCATCGCAGCAGGGCAGAATGCCTGCTTCAGCTCGGAGATATTGCACATGGACATGGAAGCTTGGGCAAAGCTGTGACTCATTGGAGAACCTCAAGACCACTTTTGAACGATCTTCACAGGTGAAGGGGGTCGCTCAAATTGATGACCGGCTTGCCAACATCGACCCAGATGTTCTGGCCGAAATGCGATCACCTCCCTGAATTTTTAGACACAGACTGTGATTTCCAGTAATAGAATAGTAAGACATAACTCTTGTTCCTAGTATGTGATATTCATGTGAATGGCACATGTCATAATTCATTTCGTGCCCCACCTGGATGTTAATCGCAGCAGGGTAAAATCCATGTTTCAGCTCGGAGATATTAGAGCATTGCGGTGGAGCCACCCGGCGTCACCGGGTGGCTCATCTGGCATGCGGTGCTGGGTGGCTAATGTAATCTGGTGGCTGTTTGGGAACCCGTCCACCATGGTGTGTATGAGCATGTATTAAGTGTGTATACCTTAGTGAATACTACTTCTCCCTCTACCTATGCAAAAGGCCATTGTCGAGCCCAGACTTCATCGTGGTTGCTCTCGGAGTTGGGAGAAGGGCTCAGGGAGGTAGTTTCCTGCACTCTGCTGGTGCTCGCATGTGCACGGGAATGTGTTTGTATAGTGGATGTCCGAAGTCAACAATTAATTCTTTCCATGCTACCCAAACACAACGAGGATAACCAATTTTGTACTGCCCAAACACATGAAAAACACGAAGAACCAATATACAATGTGCTCTATTTGTTGCACAGAGCAGCATGTAAAATGTATTCAAATTATGTTCTGCATGCCCAACATCATGCAGAAGATATCCAAGTCATGGAGAAGTTATTTTGAACATCTTTCAAATATTGAACCAGTAACTATTCAAAACAAATTGTAAATTGGTTCTCAATGTATTTCATATCTTTGGCCAGTACAAAATTGGTTACCCTCCTTGTGAAAGAGCCACCAAGTGACATAGCCACCCGGCACCGCATGCCAGATGAGCCACCCGGTGGCGCCAGGTGGCTCCACCACAAATGCTCTATTTCACACGAACACAGGAGCTTGGGTAAGGCCATGCGTGTGGGTTTCTGTTCAGCTCTCCTTTCTTGTTCTGTACCACCACATTGACCTGTAGGAGCAAACTTAAACTCAGTATGGAGGCATAGAGACTGGTGGGGGAATCTGAAGAGAGAGTTTAATAGGCAGTACTAAATACAGAGCAAGTAATACACACCTAGCAGGGGAATCCAAATAGAAGAAAGGATGAGGATTTCTATGCTAGGTGAAGGCTTATAAATTAATAGGTACTAATCGGTAGCACATGTCCAAATGGATTTGCAATGATCCTGGGCCTGGTCGCATAACACATGCCAGTGCAAGTGGCCGGATGGAGCAGAAAGAAACAGAATGGAGGCTGGAGGACTTTGGGGACAGAAAGCCGGATGGACCAGACCAAGGGCTGGAGCCGGACGGAGCGACGGAGCGGCCAGACAAGGGGTTCCCCTGACATTCCCCCTTGGAATATGGTGTCCCAACATATGAAATGGATGTAGGTGTCACGCTTCCGGAATGAGAGGGAGTCGAACATGGCCGAGGTGATCCGGTGCAGAGTGTTGGGGTAGTGGTGGTAGTAAGCATTGACGGTGTCTTTGGCAAAGACGTTGGAGTACTTTACTCATCTATTGTGTTCCATGTCATAGCCTTTGCACTGCACCATGTACCAGAGGCTACCATACCGGACCTTCGCCTTGAGGATCTCTCCGACTTCCCAGTGAATGTGGTGGTCTGTCCAGAGGACAGGTCACAGCTCAAGATAAGGGCATGGTATACCACACGATTTTTTTCTCCACAACTTACCCATTCATCATGAAGGCCTCTGGGACAAATCGAAGGTACATAAGGACAGAATAGGGGAAGTCAAAGTTTGGCTACGGGCTCGATTCTCATGCCGATTCAGGTTTTGATTCGCCCTTGATTCAGACGTCAATTCTCCACCAAGAATCGACACAGAATTGAGATACTTGTTGATTCATCAAGAATCGAGCTGAATCGATGGTTCAACTCCGGAGTTGAATCAGCAATTCACATCAATTCATGAGAATCATTGATTTTGGTCAAGAATCAACACCGGAATCGATTTGAGAATTGATCCGTGAATCGACCTCTTAACTGAACTTTGACTTCCCCTAATGGAGGGACATCCACCCTTGTGTTCAGTCACCATCAAAGATGGCCGGGGGACTTGGTCTGAGGACCGATTTTGCTACGGGGGAGATGGTGGTGAAGTCTGGACCTGCCACCGGAGCCGGAGCAGCAGGAATGGGAGCAGGTGCAGGTGGGTTTTGGCTGCTGTGCAGCCAGAAGAGGAGCATAACCTCGATGTTGGTGAGGGAGTCTTTGACAGCAGTCAGACAGGCATTGGGGGCAGAAGCCGGATCAGGGACTCCAGGTTGTGTGGTGAAACGTGTGCACAGTCTCAGGGAGAAATACAACTTGATGCAAATCCGATGGGTTGAATGCAATAAGAAAGTGCGTTCTAGTCCAGGATTCAAAAATCCTGAAACCAACACAAATTCCTAACACAACGACCAACCAAAATCCACAAGTCATTCCAGATACAACCCCAGAGAGTGCAACTGAGTACGGGTCTTTGTGTACCAATAGAGGATACATGGGAACTGTCAGGGGAACCACCCGTCCGTCCGTCTGTCCGTCCATCTGTCCGGCTCCGGCCCATCGCACCGCCCCACTTCCTCGTTCGATTCTTCGTCCAGCCTCGTCCGTCCATCCGACCTCGCCCGACCATCCGGCCTTCGGTCCTATGCCCCAGCCTACGCCTCCGTCTGGAACGTCGTCCTCCGTCCCTCCGGACTCCGTCCTCCTCCGACCCCCCGCGTCCGGTCGCTCTCACTGGCACGTGCTATGCGATCAAGCTCGAGACCACTGCCGATCGATCCGGACACGTGCTACTGGCTAGTACCTACAAAAACCTCGCCTAGCGTGGGAATCCTTATCCTTTCTTCTCTTCGGATTCTCCCGCTAGGTGCGTATTCTAGAAACCTGTATTTAGTACTGCCAATTGAGTTACTTCGGATTCTCCCGCTAGTCTCCCGCGCTCCCGCGCCGAGCTGAGGTTGCCCTTACAGCAGAAGAAAGGATCTAAGGGATCAACCGGTCAAGATTGCGAAGTTCGGTGTAGACTCGGACTCAGACCGCTACGCTAGCGCTCCGGCCTCCCCCACTTCCAATCTCGACCCCTCCTCCTTGATGGACGCCCCGATGCCCGGAAACGGGTCCGCGCCACCCGAGCTCCCGGATGTTTACATCCCGGACCCGGCTGCCGACCCCGAATCCCGGCTGACAGCGGTAGAAAGCTCTCTCGCGAACATTGAAACCCTACTCCTCCGCGTTTTACACAACAACCAAAATCCACCCGCGACTGCCCCCGTCCCTGCCGCTCCGGCTCCGGCGGCGGGTCCAGACTTTACCACCCTCACCCCTGCAGCAAAATCGGTTCTCCGACCGAACCCCCCAGCCGTCTTCGACGGCGACCGGACTCAAGGACGGATGTTTCTCCACTCCGTCCTCACATACCTCCGACTAGTTCCGGAAGCCTTCATGGTCCACGGACAGGTCGTCGAGGAAAAACTCGTGCGGTACGCCATGTCCTTTATGGCGCGAGACACGGCCAGACGATGGGCCGAACGACAGTCCGCAATCGTTCCGTTCCCATTCCCGTCCTGGGCGGAATTTGAGTCTGAGTTCCGGCTCCGGTTTGTAGAGGAAAATGAGCAAGACCAAGCTCTCCTCTGGTTGGAGACCCATAGCTACTACCAGGGCTCCCGCGACGTTTACCGGTACACGGACGACTTCGAGGAACTCGCCGCCACGGCCGGGTACACGGACCCGCTCGTCCGCGTCACCAAGTATCGCACAGGGCTCGACCCGCGGATTAACGCGGCGATCACCACGTCCGGGACCGCTCCGGCGCTGCTAGACTACGCCAGATGGCGTCTCCGCGCCTTCCGCCAGTACGACGCCCTCGCCCGTGTCCGGGCAGGAGCACCTCCGACTCGCGCCCCGGCTCCGGCCGCACGCCCTCGCACTGGGACGTTCCTCCCAGTCCCCTCCTTCACGCCTGCTCCCAAAGCCGCGCCGGCACCCGCCCTTCCACCTGGCATTCCAATGGATGTCGATCGGACCCGCGCACGCTTCACGCCGCGCACTTGCTTCCGTTGCGGCGCGGCCGGACACCTCGCCCGAGACTGCCCGACTCCCTCGGATGTCCGGCACGCAGACATCCTGGACGAGGTCGTCCGTCAACTCGGCGACGACCTCCTCGGAGAACTCTTCGCGCGCCTCTCTACCACCGCTGGGCTTCCGGCCGAGCCGGACGCCGGAGACGCGGAGCCAGAGGGTTTTCCGGACCTGGCTGAGTGAGCGGTGCGCCCTCGGTCGCGTCCCCCAATCGTTACTCCTGCTTGTACAAAGATATACCCAATAAATCAGCAGTTGATACGAAAGGCGCACCCCCTATTCCCGCCCCGGAGGCAAAGACAGAACTTCCCCCTTCCGTTCCCCGCGTCCGCCGTCCGAGGTGGGAACGCAAACTACCCTGGCAGTACGTTATTGATTCCGTAGAGGGCCGGAACTCCCTGCACATTCCGTTGGAGATGAAATCAGTAGAGACCGCGGCTACGATGTCCGTGAAGGGTCTGGTTGACTGCAGAGCGACCGGAGACTTCATCGACTCGGAGTACGTGATCTCCCGCAACCTTCCCGTCCGGAAGCTCTCCCAGCCAATTCCGGTCCTCAACGTCGACGGCACGCCCAATGCGTCCGGAGGCATTTCCGGCGTAGTTGATATGGTCGTCAACTACAAAGGACACTCCGAACACATCCAACTCGCGGTAACGCGGCTCGGAAAGCAGCACGTCATCCTCGGTTACTCCTGGCTTCAGAAGCACAACCCGGAGATCGACTGGGAGACCAAGGAAGTCCGGATGACCCGCTGTCCGACCAGCTGCAGCACTTGCCGGGAGGAGCTCCGCGCCGTCCGTCGCAACGCGAAGATCTCCGCCGCGATCCTCCGGCAGCTCCGCGAAGGTCCCGTCCCGTCTATCTGTGCCATTGACTCGGAGGAGTGGTGCGGAGATGACGGGTGCGATCCGGACAACGACGGAGACGACTTCCCGGACCTCACCCCGGACCCGGACGACGATGACGGTGACGAAGACGACGAGCTCGAGGACGGCGACCAGATCCTCTACACCGCATTCGCTCCGGCTGAAGAAATCCGCGCCAGCAGCACCGTCTCTCAAAGGCTCGCGGAGGCCTAAGCCCGGAACTCGGCCCCGCCCGGGACCTCGGTTCCAGCCTGGGTAGAGGATTTCTCCGATGTTTTCGATAAGGAGTCGCTCGAGGCGTTGCCGGAACGTCGGACATGGGACCACGCCATCGAACTCGTCCCGGATGCGAAACCGGCCAACTGCAAGGTCTACCCGATCTCCCCCCTCGAGCAGAAGGAACTTGACGCGTTCATTGAGGATGGGTTGAGCACCGGCCGGATCCGTCCATCCAAATCCCCGATGGCGTCTCCGGTCTTCTTCATCAAAAAGAAGGACGGAAGCCTCCGGTTCGTCCAGGACTATCGGGCGCTCAACACGATGACCGTAAAGAACCGGTATCCGCTCCCGCTGATTAACGATCTCATCAACCGCCTTAAGGGAGCCCGGTTCTTCACAAAACTCGACGTCCAGTGGGGCTTCAACAACGTCCGGATCCGGGGAGGCGACGAGTGGAAGGCCGCGTTCCGTACCAACCGAGGGCTCTTCGAGCCCCTAGTGATGTACTTCGGCCTCACCAACTCTCCGGCCACGTTCCAGACGATGATGAACGACATCTTCCAAGACCTCATCCTGTCCGGAGATGTCATGGTATACCTCGACGACATCCTCATCGCTCACTCCGATCTCGCGCGCCACCGAGAGATCGTCCGAGAAGTCCTCCGGCAGCTCCGGGCGCACAAGCTTTACCTCCGGCCAGAGAAGTGCGAGTTCGAGAAGTCGTCGATCGAGTACCTCGGTGTCATCATCTCACACAACCACGTTGAGATGGACCCGGTCAAGGTCGCCGGAGTCGCCGCCTGGCCCGCTCCGGAGAACAAGAAGGACGTGCAGCAGTTCCTCGGCTTCACGAACTTCTACCGGAGGTTCATCCGGGCATTCTCGGACATCGCGCGGCCCCTCTTCGACCTCACAAAGAAGAGCGTTGCATGGACCTGGACCGCTGCCGCGGCCGCCGCTTTCCAAGCCCTCAAGGACGCGGTGGCCGCGGAGCCCGTCTTAGTCCTGCCCGACGAGTCGCGCCCATACCGAGTCGAGGCGGACAGCTCCGACTACGCTACCGGGGCCGTCCTGTCCCAGCCAGACGCGAACGGAAAGTGGCACCCGGTCGCGTTCTACTCCAAAGGTCTGAGTGACGTCCAGCGCAACTACGAGATCCACGACAAAGAGATGCTCGCGATCATCCGAGCCCTAGAGGAGTGGCGGCACTTCCTCGAAGGTACGCAGCATCCGGTCGAGATCTGGATGGATCACAAAAACCTGGAGTACTTCCGGAAGGCACAGAACTTGAACCGGAGGCAGGCGCGGTGGTCCCTGTACCTGTCCCGGTTTGACTTCGCGCTCCACCACCAGCCCGGACGCCTCATGGGCCGTCTGGACGCGCTGTCCCGTCGCCCGGACCACGGGGTAGGCTCGGACAACACGGATGTTACCCTTCTTCGCCCGGACTTGTTCCACGTCCGCGCGCTAGAAGGCGTCGTGGTAGCCGGACCCGAAGTCCCCCTCCTTTGTGACGTCCGGGAGGCCTTCGCGGGTGAACCGGACCTTGAGGACCCCATCGCGCTTGTCGCACGAGAGCTTCTCAAGAACCGGAATGTCCGCCCCCCCCCGATCGTCCGAGTGGTGTGTCGCAGAAGGGCTCCTCTACTACCGCGGTAAGATCGTCGTACCACGGAATAAGGACCTCTGACGCCGGATCATCGCCCTGCACCACGACACCCGGGTCGCCGGACATGCCGGACGCTTCAAAACCCTCGAGCTCATCTCCCGGAATTACTGGTGGCCCCAGCTGTCCCGTCACGTCGGCCAATACGTCCGAACCTGCGACCCGTGCAACCGGACGAAGGCACTCCGGAAGCTACCCCACGGAGAGCTCCACCCGACCGAGATTCCGGAAGAACGCTGGGACACCGTCTGGGTGGACTTCATCGTCGAGCTCCCGGACGCGCACGGCTTCGATGCCGTTATGGTCGTGGTCGACGTCCTGGGTAAGCGGGCCCATTTCAACGAGTGCCACACCGGCCTTGGTGCGGTCGGAGCCGCTCGGCTCTATTACCGGAACGTCTGGAGGCACCACGGAACCCCCCGGAAATATATCTCCGACCGCGGGCCGCAGTTCGTCGCGGAGTTCACCACGGAACTGTGGCGCCTCATCGGGGTAGAACCAGCGACCTCCACCGCCTACCACCCGCAGACCGACGGCCAGACCAAGCGCGTCAATCAGGAACTCGAGCAGTTCGTCCGGATCTTCACGAACTACAAACAAGACGACTGGGACGAGCTTCTCCCGGCCGCGGAGTTCGCGTACAACCACGTCCACTCCTCGACGCAGCAAGTCCCGTTTATGACGGACACTGGAAGGCTCCCCCGGATGGGGTTCGAGCCCAACGGACTACGCTCGAACGTGGAGTCCGTGAACGAGTTCCGAGACCGGATCGCGTCCGGAGTTTCGGAAGCCAAAGCCGCGCTTGTTAAAGCCAAAGACGAGTTCAAGCGGTACTATGATCGAAGGCGCACGCCCGCTCCAGAGATCAAGGTAGGCGACCGAGTCTGGCTGGATGCCTCCGATATCCGGACGACCCGTCCGTCTGTCAAATTCGCGGACAAATGCCTCGGCCCCTTCAAAGTCACGAAGGTCGTCGGAAAGGGGGCGTACAAACTCGAGCTTCCCCCCCGGTACTCCCAGCTCCACCCGGTCTTCCCGGTGGTGAAACTTCAGCTCGCGGAACCGGATCCGTTCCCCGGACGCCCCCGGAACGACGAACCCCCGCCCGTCCTTCAGACGGACCACAACATTCAATGGGAAGTCGAAGAGATCCTAGAAGCGAAGGTCCGTTATGGCAGCCTCTGGTACATGGTGCGGTGAAAAGGCTACGGCCCGGAACACAATAAATGGGTAAAGCACTCCGACGTCTTCGCCCAAGACGCCATTGATGCCTATTATCGCCGCTACCCTAACCCCCCGCGCCGGATCGCCTCGGCCGCTTTCGACTCGCTTTCGTTCCGGAGGCGCGATGCCCATGTCCGATTCATGCGTCGGGACGCCGCATTCCAAGGGGGGGGTGATGTCAGGGGAACCACCCGTCCGTCCGTCTGTCCGTCCGTCTGTCTGTCCGTCCGTCCGTCTGTCCGTCTGTCCGTCTGTCCGTCTGTCCGTCTGTCCGTCTGTCCGTCTGTCCGTCCGGCTCTGGCCCATCGCACCGCCCCACTTCCTCGTCCGATCCTTCGTCCAGCCTCGTCCGTCCGTCCGACCTCGCCCGACCATCCGGCCTTCGGTCCTATGCCCCAGCCTACGCCTCTGTCTGGAACGTCGTCCTCCGTCCCTCCGGACTCTGTCCTCCTCCGACCCCCCGCGTCCGGTCGCTCTCACTGGCACGTGCTATGCGATCAAGCTTGAGACCACTGCCGATCGATCCGGACACGTGCTACTGGCTAGTACCTACAAAAACCTCGCCTAGCGTGGGAATCCTTATCCTTTCTTCTCTTCGGATTCTCCCGCTAGGTGCGTATTCTAGAAACCTGTATTTAGTACTGCCAATTGAGTTACTTCGGATTCTCCCGCTAGTCTCCCGCGCTCCCGCGCCGAGCTGAGGTTGCCCTTACAGGAACAGTTGTTTTATATTTTGCAGATTGCAGCAAGCAAATCCAAGGATCATCAGTAGACAATATTCAATTCATATTTTTACAGCTCTGGGTCTGGGCGATTGATGTGACACGGCACAGACAAGCGGCGGACCTTCACCTTCAGCATACCCCGAGTCCTACTTAGAAAAGAAGAGAGGAACACCTCACAAATCCGTTTCGACGTAACATGGACACTTTCAGGGCTTTCCAACAGAGTTGGTCCGATCGTATGAATTCAATTTTACTTTGACATGTGTGAATCCTTCAAACTCCGCCATCGGCGCCGCTCCGGCACCGCCCGACACTAGTGAGCGCTGCTTTGATTCCACTTCTCGAAACGAGGGATGCTTCGCAGCCTAGCCCGCTCTTTTACATTGTGAAATTGAGCCATCGTGGCCAGTGATGAATGGGTCCGTCTCATCCGAACAGGCTCCTACAAATCAATTACATAAAAGTAAAATGTTTCCCGGCGAATTCGAAGGAGCAAAAAGAGAATGAACAGGACCGTGGTATCAGAGGCAAGGGACACAGAGAACCTAAAACACAAACGGTGTTGTGGAGGTAACTTTCTGGCTGAGAAATACATTTATTCTGGCGACTTGTCCACATTGTATTACGGCTGAAGCTAGTTCAAGCCCCGAGCGCACAAAAGTAAATTCACAGTGACGCAGAATCTATTCATGGCAGACCGTTGGACAGTTCAGCGAGCCGAGAAGCAGAAGGTAAAACATTCCCAACGATTCAGATCCACGGGGTAGCACTAGATTTCCGCTGCTTTTCAAGCTCTGAAGAGGGAGGAAATTTACTGCCTTGGCTTACGGAGCCCAAGCGCATTCAACACGCACAATTCACTCGCTAGCAGCTGAGACGGGCAACATAATACAATATGAGTGTTGTTACACACGTCCGTGCGTCGACCATTGGATCGATCCCCGGGCTGTGTTCAAGTTAACCTCTTGAGATCAGGTCGGTCGTTGGTGCGCGCTGTCATGTTTTTGGGGTGCACAAATGATTTTGAGTTGCCCTGGGTAATAAATTCCGCCTGCGTAGAACGAGTCGTTGGAAGTACCTTGGAGTATAACACAACACCTTCCCAACACCGATGATCGTGCTTAGGTCTTCCCTGAATCTGACCAGGACAGGGTACGTACGTATGTCTCAGAAAGAATATGCACCTGAAGCCTGGCTCCTTCCCTTCATTCTACCTCGAGTTCACCTGATTCAGCTGGCACCCAGTAGATAATAGACAGCCTTGACAGGAAATAGGACCTGTGGTACTAGTGTATCGGTATCAAGTGGGCACCGACAACTTCATTTCTGCGGCCACCCGTTCAACTCGGGATCAGGTCGTTCGATATCTGAATTGAATAATTTTGGGCTGCACACCATTTTGGACGAACTGTCTGACTTGATAAATGCTGGCTCGGAGTTATTGGAAGCGAGGCCAGGAACGAATCCGAAAATGACAGATTGCGGGCGTACGTACGTACATACAGGAGATAGGTGCAGGATAAAATAATTACTTCCTCCCTCCATTCAAGTTCAAATGTTCAGCTGCTGCGAGTACCCAAAGGACACAGTGCCATGAACAAAAAAACAGACCTGAAGCGCTAGACGCATCCGTATCAATTAATATTGCGCCTATCCAACCAAGTTCTGCGGAACACCCGCTCGATTCGGGACCAGGTCATAATTTGTTCGTCTCCATATTTCTTTGGGGTGCACTAAACTTGGAACTAGCGTAAACCCAGGGTGTAACAAATTTCGCACGTTTGGATCGATCAATCGCGGTAGGGTATAATAGACAGGTTGTGCAAAGCTGCACAGAGCCGCATGCGGCTTTTGGTCATTGTGCAAAGCCGCGCAAGAAAAAATGAATTGGAGGCTCAAACAACATACATTTCAGTAGAATGCATGGTATTCAAGTGTATGAAGCCCTCCGAGTCATATCAGCCATGTGGAGCCCACTGAACCAGGCCAAAATGCAGCCTGAGTGAAACCATCAATTTCTAGTGTCTCATCAAAATATGGCATTCTTGCGTGTTTCTTGAGGTCAAATTGAATTATACCACAGGTGCAGAAATGTTGCATGTAGAATAGTAGTTTGAACAAATAATAATGGTATTTAACTTGCATGGAAAATAAATCCCTTGCGGCTTTGCACAACAGCCAAAAGCCGCATGCCGCTCTGTGCAGCTTTGCACAACCTCTCTAATGCATTTGGGGAATGTAAGAATATGAATCGTACAAAGAAATAAGCAATCCTGACGCCGGTGAAGAGAGGACGAGTTGTCATTTGTCGTAAACACGCACGGAATTTACTGCCTGCGATGCGGCCGTGAGGA
Source organism: Mycena galopus ATCC 62051 (assembly GCA_014925785.1). Classification (NCBI taxonomy): domain Eukaryota; kingdom Fungi; phylum Basidiomycota; class Agaricomycetes; order Agaricales; family Mycenaceae; genus Mycena; species Mycena galopus. The sequence continues at coordinate 40,239 of WIQG01000211.1, read as the reverse complement.
CGAATGAATCTGTCTGCTTAGCCGTTTGTCAGCGCGCCGAGGTAGATCGCGCTCCGCGTGATTGTGCAGTTGTATTCTGCGAGGAAGGTGCGCGGGAGGGTGGGGAGGGCGGTGTGCACGGGCGGGAGGACGGACGCTGCGGCGGACGAGGAGGTGGAGGGATGAGACGGGTGTAGCAGTGTGGGGTGTGGAGGAGGGGGGGCCCCGAAGACAAACGGGGTGGGTGCCTGGTGCAAAGACGGAGTGGGCTCGAGCACGGTGACTCCGCATCATTGTGCAGCATAGGCACGAAGGTCGCGCCGTGCGGGGACGACGTTGTTGTCAAAGACGATATATTGTATCCGCTAGACCTCGAGTTCGTCGATGATCGGATGGACTGACGTGTCCGTTCGCGGGGAATATGTCTGAAAGAGGGTGAGCGAGTCAACAAGGCTCGACGACAAGAAAGCGAAGAATGCAGCAGAAGTACGGCACTACGGAGAAAGGATAAGGGTGAAGGGGTCAAGGTGATGAAGATAAAATGATGAATGGGTTCAATGGAAGGATGGGAAGACCATGTAAGAGAAAGAATACATTCTGAATACTCACCCGCCTGGTTCGGCGGCGCACAGCTTGCAGCACGTCGACTCCTCTGGCGTAATCCCGAACTTGTGTTTCTGTAATACCGTCGATTTATTCCCGCTCCTATCGCGGTTCCCATCGCACTCCGCCCTTTCACATTCACATGCGCCCGACCACTGTTTGTCTGCTGCTGTTGCGGCGCTCAAGCAGGAAGGTGGGGGCAGTGGGGATTTTATGCATGGATGGGGTGGTGAAGAGGGCGAAGGGTGTGCAGTTGGGATCGGCAAAACACTACGGAGTTTTCGAGGCAGAGGGGGTCGGGATGTTTCTGGCGCTGGAGTGTCTGAGGAAAGAGGATGACGAGGACGTGCGTGGGGTCATACCGTTGGGACTGGACAACACCTCGGCGATATGGGCGGCTACCAGCGGAGCGCCGGGCATAGGACGCTACATCTGGGACATATTCCACAGGAAACTGGCAGCAGTGCGACAGAAATTCCCCGGGATGCGCTTGCGGATTGACTGGATGCCGGGACACGTTGATATTCCAGGAAACGAAGCGGCAGATGAGGCGGCGAAGCGCGCGGCGCAGGAGGGGAGCTTCGGGGGAACCCTAAAGGTTCTTCAGGGGTTGCCTTTCAGCAAATCCGCGTTAGCTCTGTCATACGCACGAGTCCTGAAGACCGCGACAGCGAGGAAGTTGAAAAAGTCGAAACGCTACGCGCGGATCAACGAGATTGACAGCACCATGCCATCATCCAAATACCGTCAGCTCGTACACTCCCTCCCACGCAAACACTCCTCCTTGCTCTTCCAGTTACGCACGCACCATGCCCCCCTCGCGAAGCACCTCCACCGCTTGAAGAAGTCACCCCTAAAAAAGAAACCTTTCAACCTTGTTGAAAGGCTGGCTGAAAGATAAACTTTCCAACACCATTTCAGAGTGTCGGAAATCGGTCTTTAAGCGTACCTTTATCTTGACGTGAAAGAGGCAATTTAATCTCGGCAATCCGATCGTGTCAAAAGAGAAACATTTTGCCGAAAATGGAAGGTCGTCGGAAAGTTGAACTTTCAACTCAGTTGAAAGGTAAGATGAAAGAACTAATTCTAGCCTACCTTTTGTTTCCGAGGGAATGATCAACATTTCACAAAGAGAAAAGAGCCGCCACTCAGCACAAAGGGGGAAGCCTTTCTTGATGCACGAAATGTTGATCATTCTACCATAACGGAGAGGTACACTAAAAATAGTACTTTCATTGTACCTTTCAACTCTGTGGAAAGTTCACCTTTCCACGGACATTGTCCTTTGAGCAAAATCTCTTTCTTTCCGATCGATCGGAAAGTTGAGATTACATCACTTCTTTCCCAGTGACGTAAAGTGTTGTGGAAAGAGGAACTTTCTGCTGCACGGAAAAGTGGGCTGAAAGTTTGTCTTTCAAATGCCCTTTCAACAGGTCCGAAAGGTTTCTATTTTAGGTGTGAGTCCCCTACCCCGAGTTGCCCTGCTGCGGTATGCACGACGAAACTGTGGACCATTTCCTCCACTTCTGTAGAGCCCACGACGCAGCACGACGTCAACTACGAGCAGCCAGCCGACTGTCCGCATACACCAAACACCTCTTAACCGACGCCGCACTACTCCCCGACCTTTTCCTATACATCCAACGCACAGGCCGTTTCCACTCCGTATTCGGCGACTTCGCAGCATCAGGAAAAAGCCACAAGTATATGTAGTGCCCAGTAGCCGAAATAGTTCCCGTAGCCCCATCGCCAAGTCCCCCTTTTGGTAGCTCTTGATAGCCGCACGCCAAAGTCTGATAGCTGCCAGTAGCTGTCACGCATTGGCTGGTAGCTCCTGGTAGCTCTTGGTAGCCTTTAGTAGCGGTGAGCTACCAGAGCTACCCATGGTATACATACTATATCATGCAACAGAGAATGATTGTTATATTTTATATTGCGTTACAAATGGCCCCTGAACCAAATCCCTCAGTCGATAATGCGCATAATGAGAACAAATATATTCTAAACTACGGATATACAGTGAGTACCGAAGAATTATGCCACAAATGCGGGCTGATTGAGAACAAGTCAGCCACCGCAGACTGTAGGACAAACAACTGAAAATTCAAAGATGTGAAAACTGAAGAAAAAAAACAAACACTCACCGAAACAGGGCCGTTCCCATTCCTACACATCCCTTCCCACGAACGGTGGTCACACGAGGGACCAGGAGGTCCAATCCAAAGTACCTGAAGTCGCCTGTCAGAGCAGGTACTCGAGGCCAGAGTGGGCTTGAGGCATGTCGCAAGAATTGAGGCCAGACATCTTGCGGACTTGAGGACTTGAGAGAGAGAGAAAACTCCACAGATTGAAGAGATTGAAGCGTTGACGGGCTTGAAGCATTGAGGGGTCCTTGGGGCTTTGAAGAGACGAGGCAAAGAGAACAAAGAGGACGCATAGGTAACACTGCAGCTGCCTGAATACATGTCGATATAACTGAGGATCATTTGAGTTCCGAATAGAGGGCAGAGGAGAAGAGACTGGAAAGAGCTTAGGAAAAGAGGGGGAAAGTGCAGAAAGAAAGACGTGGGCGGGAAGAAAGAGAGAGGCAAGCACGACATCGTAACCACGCTGTTAGTAACCATGTCGTGTGATTGACGATCATCACGCAATTGACCACGTGCGTCGGACTTTCAATGGACTTGTAATTTTTTGGAGACGGGGTGATTAATACAACGAAGCTGTTTTTTTTCTCTGAAGTATGATAACATTCCTGACATGTCTGGTACCTGCAAGACAGCAAACGGAAGGTGAATTAAGTGGTTTGGCAAAGCTGTGATATCAGGCGCTACTGATCTGCGGGGTTCGGCTATCGAAGCAACGGATCTGCAGATTACGGCTACGGAAGCTACTGATTGGCGAGAGAAAGCTACCTACCAGGCGCTACCAGGCCTCAGCCAAGAGCTACCGGGACTACTTGGGTACTAGATTTCCGCCACATTTACATAGTGAAAATGTTTTTCCTGATGAGAACTAGAACGACCCCAAGACAAGTAGAATATTTAGCAGTAGGATTTCGTTTTATACCTCTCTCTCTATATGCCTCTCTCTCTCTCCCTCTCACTATTACTCACATTCGAGGCCACGGCCGAGATGCACATACCCCGCGGTTTACCCGCTTCGCATTCGTACTATATGTTTGCTAGCCTTTCGAGAACGAACGATCACAACTTACTATATTCTAGAATTACCAGACAGCAGACAGTAGTTAGTATTATTTCTACCATATGCCCTAGGCACAAAGGAAATAAAACAAAGATTCAAAAAAAAAAAAAAAAAAAAAAAAAACTGCGTCCGCTGTGCGGAAACGGAAAACGGGAAAGAAAGAACGGAGTGAAACCGCATAATACTCACGACCGCAACGGTATAACGCCCGCCCAGCTTTTTCCTCGTCAAAGAGGACGTAGTTGCGCGCGAGCCGTTCGCGGATAAGTGCAGATTCAACTCGCCACCCATAGTATCCCAGCCCCCAGCGCTTTCGGGTCTTTGCCTCGCGCTGCCTCCAGCCTCTCCCTCCGCGCGCTGGAAAGGACACAAAGACTCGGAGCGGATCGGCGATCGCGATGGCGTCTTGGTTAGTGTAGTAAGTACTATAGAGGTCCATAGAATGGGGCGGGCACTTGAACTTGAAGTTGAAGAGAGTTCAGAGTGAGTTTTTGGAGATGGTGGCCGGAAAAGAAAGAAGGAGCGGTTGCTTGGCTGGATTTGGCCACCGTTCCGTGCGGGACCGGGCGGGCCGGAGGCGGATCAGGGCAAACAGCGTAACTTGACTTGATTTGCCCCACTGCAACGCCATTCCGTGAAATTTGTCCTCCTGCTGTCGATTGCAGGAGCTCGAGCGGAATCACCTCGTACCAATGGGACATTCTGGCGCGTCTTGGCAAAATTCCGACGGCCTCGCTAAGGCTCCAATTGTTTTCATTTACAAACGTTTTAAACGGTTAAAACCATTTTTATTTTCACCTAGTTTGAGGACTCAAGAAAACCTTCTGTAAATGGTTTTCATATGGTAAACGGTTCTTGCAAAAATCCCAACCATCTCCGTTCCAGAGGGTTCATGTACAAATATTCCAGTAGTGTTCTACATCCATAATCGGTCAAAATTCCTCAGCACTCATCCAACTCACTTGCATTGGTGGGATGTTTCAAATTAGGTGTCAGCATTGGCTTCCGGCAATTGCCGCGACTTTGATCCCTCCGATGTACTGCCGTCTTCCGCCTAAATGTTGTTTCAAACCCGCACCTACAGCATACCAAGGTACTTTAGCTTCCCCTTGCCACCTGTGTTACCCAGAATAAGTTTTTGAATGGAGCCAAAGTATGCTAAAATACCTGCTAAATTTTCCATTTGTAAACGGGGCATCGTGCAGCTCTGATGTGATATTTCAGCAGAGACTGGCCGAACGAAAATGCGAGACATGTCTTGCCCGTATCTCTGACGGTCGTTATTGGACAAAAGTGTGCCAACGAATGGCCAACCAATTTCCAAGTCGTTCGTCATCGCGTGGTTTGGCGTGGAGCGTTGAAACTTTGGTTTTCCCCGAAATATTACAGGTCCGTTCATGCGTGGCCACTGGTTTCAACGAGGTAGTAACGCTTTATCAACCACCGAACATCCATAGCAACCACTTCGCCCTGACGGAGATCTGATTGGGAGCGCGTCCTCGTCTACGCCCACCATGTCACGCATCTCTTCTTCAGTCCCTATCTCGCTGATCTCTCGTCCATTTTCCCGAGCGTCAGCCTGTGCCTCCCTGAGAACATGCTCCCAAACCTGCGAGGCCTCCATTGGATGCACCGAGAGAACGACTTTCAGTTCATTGACCTTTCCCTCGCCCCCCAGCTCACCACGATTCGTCTTCCTCGCACGTCCCTCGCTGCGCTGTCTCTGCTGTCGAGCCTTCCGCTTCGATGTCCGCAGTTGATGGACATGTCCTTTTTCCCTCTGGGCGCGCCAGACTTACGGCCGCTGGCCGTCTGCGCCGTCTCGGCGTGTGTGCTGGCCTGCACGGCATTGCGGACATGGTCGATCGGCCGGCACTTCAACATTTGTCTCGCTTGTCGAGCGTCCGGCATTTGAGAGTGAACTTCCCTCCACTTTCCCCACCCTCCCAAGTGATGAAACGCCATTCCCCTCGCGTCAGACGCTGTACTTCAGCTCCGAAATCGAATCCCCGACCCGGTTCCTCGAATGGTGCAATGAGTCCCTTGTGGAATTTACTGCCGAATAAGCAGCTTTTTCGACCGCAGACGATGTACCCCGTCTCTTTGCCGCCGTTTCAGGTGGAATATCATATTTGCCCTGGAGGGAGTTCGCGTTCAGCGAGGAGTTCGGCTCATTCGGCTCTTTAGACTCCACCTATCATCTCATCCGACCCCAGTCGCTTCGCAGCGTCTTCTGTTTTGTCAATTTGACCCCCGTGTCTGTTTTATCGACTGTGGGGATCAACTAGGATGATACCACCATCACAGACTTGGCTCGTTCCTGGCGTCACATCGAACACCTCGAGTTTCAGTCCCACTACAGCAACGCTGCGCTCCTACGCCCCGGTGCCTGGAGGTGTTTCCAAAGGATTGTCTGCGCCTGACCAAGCCTGAGTCCGGTGCCGCGGCACGCCATCCCATTTCACAGGAAGCCGATCTCTCCCTGGTGTGTGTGAAGTTGGAAAATCTAGACTTCGAGGTCTCGCTCATAGCGACAGCGCTCCTCGTTGCTTTATATAGCGAGGTACGAGTGCTGATATAAAGTGTCTGTCTACGAGAGACTGCCCTGTTGCCAGATTCATCGCCCGCATCTTCCCGCACCTGAGTGGCATCTCGACGCTCTGGGACTCCTTGGATGGGGATGACGACTGGGAAGCGGACGTTGAACCGCATGTCCTACAGTATGATCGCGGGTGGAAGGAGGTGGCGTCCCTGCTACATTAGTCGGCAGCCGACGCTGTACTAGTCGACTACCCGCTGAACTGGACTCATTAGACAATTTGCACAACAGCCATTTGAGCCATCCAATGGCTGATTTTGCGTGCGCAAACCAATGGCTGATGGCTTGAATGGCTGAAGACTCCGATATAAACCAGATGACATTCTTAACCAACATGACCCGACGTGGGTAGCCTGCCCCTATGAATTTTATTTGATGCTGACAATTTCAGTCCATGTGAAGGCTCGCATAGACGCTTTCCCCGATGACGATTCGACTCCAGTTCAATCGGTTCGACCTCTCAAACAAAAACAAAAACTGGAAAGGGCTCTAATGAAATGACTTAGATACATCTCCGGGCCTTTCTCGCCTGACGTCTGCGTGTTTATTTACGAATACTTATAATATGTAGATGTTCTTTTCACCAATCGAAAGCGGGTTGAAAATCGAGTCGATTTACTTGTCCATGGTTTTTTAAGAACACCCAATAGTGGCTGTGCGCAAGCCAGTCTCTAATGGATTTTGCTCGGACAGTCACAATTTTTCTAATGGATTTAGTGGCTGATCAGATTGCGTAATTCAACTCCACGGCGAGGCGTCGGTTCGAACCTCAAGCAATTCATCTGTCTCATTTCCTAATTGGGGAAAACGTACAACATTGTGTTGATGTACTCACTCGTTTTTCAACCAAAAAAAAAGGTGTGTGTGTGTGTTAGAGGTCACCAGCATGGAGCCCCTCACCATTGCAGTATGTATGTACTTGAACGGAATCCCGACTCAAGGTTTAAGGGCTCAGGTGCATCAATATCCAGGCCCTGCAGATTTTTTTTTTTAGTGCGCAGAACCTCTCGGAGCCGACTTGGGGCTCAGTAGATGGTTTTTTTTTCCATTGTACTGGGTCTCGTGACAAGAAAACACAAAAAGAAATAGAAAAGGGAACGAGGAAGAGAGAGTTCGAGAGAACTCAATTGATCTTTGAGTCTTTCTGGGGCTGCCTTCGCAGGTATGAATTTCAACGAGTGAATTGGATTGTAATAGGAATGAGTACAAAAACAGCTATAATATGCTAATAATATGTATGAGGTGACGCACAGAAGCACAATGCAACCGGCGGCCATGAACACGAAGATTTACGCTCGCAAGACCCCAGAAGCGACCCAGATAACAGCCGTGAGAGAACTGTGCCACGCCGAAGGTAACATATTTACGTACCAGAACCCATAGAATGACCTCTAGTCCCCAAAAGAACACCTTCCCACTGACGAGTTGTCGAATTGAGAAACCAGGGAAATAACACACAAATAAGTATGTCACATTCAAGCTGATAAGGCCAGTTTTGAGTAGATTGAGATGGATTCCATTGAGAGTAGCCAACCGTGCCGGATTGAGCTCGATTTTAGCTTGCTAGCAAGGATTTCCGGCAGACAATCATCCGATCGGGCTGCTGCTCGTTTTGGCCGATTTTCCTGTGAATCCGGTGTCCAGCAGTGCAAAAGACCAAGAGGAGAGGTGTCTTGAATACCCTAGGAGTCCAACCATAGAGTTTGAGATGCAGGAGTGCAGTAGAAGGGCCGAGCGATGTTGAAGTGGTGGTGGACGGCAGATAAAGCTGACGTGGGAAAATTATCTGCCATGACAAGTTATCTGCCATCCTCTGAATACCGAGAACGAATGGGCTCGTTTCAAAATTCTGAGTCGGTGGAAAGCTTTGATATTCTTTTATACATCTCCTCTATTATTTTCCCGAATTTAGAGGCCCTGAATATGATGTTGCAGTCCGCCGTGGCAGATAACCGTACAGCCACTGGCAGATAATACTGTACTATTTCGATCAATTCGGCATGGGTTGTGACCCGTGACCGAAAACACCGATTCGGCACTTCGGCAACCAGCCAATTTTGGCGTGACATCTTCAAAAATTCGGCCCTCAAAATGAAAATTTTCGAAAAATCTGCCTTTTTTGCACCTCCAAGGAAGATTTGGCCCAGATGTCACTGATTTTACATTCGGCACTGGGCGCCGTGACCGGTGACCAAGACCGAAATTCATCGCGGCACAGGGGGTGCGTGACGCGTGACCGCCGAATTGATCGAAATAGTACAGTACCCAGCTGATCTAATCAACAACCGAGTAGATTGCCAGAAAGAATGGTGGGCAGGAATGCAATCTGAATACAGCAAATACGGATCAAAATAGGATGCAATCAAATACGAGCGCAGCCGCTCCGGCGTCTCGGGCAACAGTTTTGAGGTTGCTCGATCCTGTCGCGCCCTACGCCTTCCTCAGTTCCTTCTGTCTACATCTTCAACTTGACACTTGTGGTGCTTGGACCTCGGGGAAATCGGTTTTCACTGCCCGTTATGGACCAGTTTCACATCACAGTGCCCCTCTCTGTCAACTCCCTCATGGATAGGAGGGAGAATTCTCCCGCTGCTTCCAAAGATCATTGAGAAATATTTCCGTGGTCCTCTGATCTTTCCTCCGATGTGTGGGAATTGCACACCTTATTGATGATCTACGACGGTGAGCTTTGAGGGCGCATTCTTTTTGATGCAATATTTGATTGCGCAATCACAGTCCTGAATTCAATTCAATCCCTGTTGATCTATGACATGCCAATATATTTTCTACTAGTTCACACACAAAACTATCATTAAAAAACCATAAGTATGAGGACCTGCCGTGCAAAGCAGCGGCCTTACCCACCAAGTTATGCAAGGTGATACATTTATTCATTGTACAGGGAACCTTCGGAGTAAGAAATACATTCTAGAATGGATCGTATTACGATTGAACATGGGACAAGCCCCGAGCGCACCAGATAAAATCTACAGCGACGCAGACTCTGTGCAAGCCAAACCGTTGAACACCCCAGCCTGATTCAGCTGGTACGCAGTACACAGCGAACCACATTAAGACCTGTGGCGCCAGGCGCATCCGCATGACGCGGACGATGAGATTTCTGTCGACCACCCGTTCGACTTGGGATCAGGTCGTTCGATGCCATCTTCCCTCAATATTTTTGGCCCTCCATTTTGGACGAACTGTCTGACTTGATGAATCCTGGTTCCGAGCAATTGGAAGCAGCTCCAGGGAAGTGTTCGTTGAATGCGAGAGTAGCAACATGAAGTACGTCCTCCCTTCACCCAAGTCCGAACGTTAACCAGCTGTGAGTACATAAAGGATACAGTGACATTCATGGGAAACAAGACCTGAGGCGCTGGGCGCATCCGTACCAATTTGGGTTGCACAGGCGAAATTCTACGGAACGCCCGTTCGATTCGGAGCCAGGTAGTAATTTATTTCCCTCTGGATTTTTGGGCGACACTTAATCTCGGATTTTTGGCTGTACTAAATCTCGGACCTGGCGCAAACCCAGGGTGGAGTAAATTTCGCATGGGGGAGATCTATCAGTCGCGGTAGAGCATAATTCATTCAGGGAATGAAAGAGAACGAATCGAAGAACGAAATATCCAATCCCAAGAGCGCGCACTTGCGGACCGCGGACCGGAGTAAATTAACCCTATGGTGCACATCATTTGGTCACCACCAAAGTTGAACAAGTCCCAAATGTGGCCGGCGATTTGAAGCTTTTTGAAGTGCATCTGGGGCCTTTCAGCTGCTGTTGGACCCTTCTTTTGAGCTGCCAAATGACTGGAAACTATCAAATGCTTGAGCTCTTCCTCTGATTTGAAGAGATTTACTCCACAAATTCAACTTGACTTCCATATGTGGTTTCAGGGTTCTTGGCAATTTTAAAGTGCTCTACCGTCCTGAGGTCAAAATTGAACCGTTACAATTCAAGACAAGGGAGGGCTCGAATAGGCCGTACAGAGGCCTGAATACCTCCTTTGGTGCACAGTCCCAAATTGACCGGTCCACAAATTTATAACTCATTCAATTTTAAAGCTATTGAAAATCTGTCTTGCCAAGTTATTCCTCTCATTGGAAGGAGCACCTTTGCAAGATGAAGAAGAAAAACCTTGCTTTTTGAGTGGCTAGTAACAGTTGTCATGAATTGGTAGCCTCTAAATGAAGTGCACCATAGCCTCACACAGCGCACGGTGTCTCAGGTGCGTGTGCGCTTGCGCATTTCCCCGGGTGGCTCTCTGTCGGCTGGGTTCTTGTTCCCCAGCGTCATTCAACGGGAGGAGGGTAGTCGACTTAGTCGGTCCGATGATCGCGGGGCGGGTTTCAAGTGAAGTTTGGTGTCGCCGGAAACACCCGTGAGGAGGATGTGAAGCGTCCCTTTCCACCTCTATTATCTGAGACTGCCTACTGGGCCACCTTAGAAGTTTTGGCCCCCTAGTAATTGTGTCGAGCGCATTTCCCTGGGCCTATGCATCATTAAAGACAGGCACATATCCTGTGAAGAGTTTGAGCATACTCGGGGCCATTTTGGTGACGCCTTCCTTGCTCAGTGAATTTATTTTTGTCGCCCTTCACAAAAAGGGAATTGATGGGGTAGTGGGCCACCCGTGTAAGTCCGCCGTTGGAGGCTATATTGGCGGCCTTTCTCTGTATAATATTGTTTAAAGGTTACAAAGGGTGAATTATATACATTGAAATAATACAATTGACCTCATACGGTAGTGTAGCCTAATGCTTCTGGTGAGAAATGTGAGTGGCAGAATCAATGTTGGTAAAGAAACAAGTCCCGCGCAATGAGTAGAAGCGAATTTGATCAGAAAAAGTGGTGATAAGTTTATTAGAAGCCAATGAATATATCTGAGCCACCTATGAGACTGTTGTGTTATGTTTCCCAGAACCCAGAGTTCAGATTTTGATTTCACAGAAAACTGGGTGATATAGGGTATTCAACACATTGAGGGAGGTGTTAACAAGCTAAAATTATAGAAGATAGTCAGAATGAATGGGCAATATGTCAAGGTCAGCCATGCCAAGTCCCGGACTCGTATCGGCACAGGGTCATTGGATATAGAGGGGGTGAGATTGCAATATTTGAGCTCGGATGGCATGCATTGACGGGAATTTAGGACGTGAAGAGCGAGGACATAAGGATAATTATATGCCTACAGAACAGCCTGATATCAGGGGAGCATAACGGGCCCCCGAAGTCGTAGATTGACATAGAATTGGTGGAGAAAGGGGCCAGACGGCTGTTCGGAGATAAGAAATTGATGTTCCCACCCTACGTGCCGACATCAACCATGCCACCGCTTAATGACAGCACATCACTTTCGGCCGAAAACTCAGCATACTGTACTCACAGCGCCGGTTCCTCAATTTAGTGTGCATTTAAGTTAGCTACACTTCTTTAAGTATTGTAAAACAAATAATTTGGCCCAAAACAGGTAATTAAAACACTGTTTAAATCCATAACTTGTACTCTGATTGGCTGCTAATGGATTTAAAGGGCATTTTAATTACCCGTTTAAGGCCAAATTATTTGTTTCACAATACTTACAGCTAATTGCAGTACCTAAGGCGCGGATCAAAAATCTCTGCTTTGGAATGTTTTCAAAGAATTCCCGATATCTCAGTCAGTTTTTCACCGATTCACATGAAAACTATACAGATCTACTCAACTAATTCATACGCAATTAGTGATATAAAAAAATCCACGAAAATATTTTGTATTTGGAATTTTCTGGTTTTGGGCTGTTTTCACACCAAAAGCCATCTAGCATGCTGAAAACATGTTCCAGTGGCCTAATATTTGACGAAGGACAACAGTTATAACTGGAAGCAATTAGTGATAGAGCCAGAAATAGGGATAAATCACTTTACAGTCCCTGCAGCTCTGTCAGATACATTCACCAGTTTTGGTGTGAAAGATACTGTAAATATTGTGTTTATTGAGGAATCGCATATGTTTCTGACTCTATCACTAATTTCCTCAGTTATACATGTTGTCCTTCCCAATATATCAGACCACTGGGATGTGTTCTCAGAATGCTAGACCGCTTTTGGTGTGAAAACAGCCCAAAACCAGAAAATTCCAAATACATAATATTTTCATGGATTCCTTTCTATCAATAATTGCGTATGAATTAGCTGAGTAGATCTATATAGTTTTCATGTGAATCGGTGAAGAACTGACTGAGATATCGAGAATTCTTTGAAAACATCCCAAAACAGAGATTTTTAATCCGCGCCTTAGGTACTGCAATTAGCTGTAAAGAAGTGTAGCTAACTTAAATACCCACTTAATTGAGGAACCCCTGCTGTGACTATTTCGATCAATTTGGCGGTCACGTGTCACGCACCCCCTGTGCCGCGACGAATTTTGGTCTCGGTCACTGGTCACGGTGCCCAGTGCTGAATGTAAATTCCGTCACATCCGGGCCAAATCTTCCTTAGAGGTGCAAAAAAGGCGGAATTTCCAGTTTTTTTGTCTCGACTGCCGAATTTTTGAGGATGTCACGCCAAAATTGGCTGGTTGCCGAAGTGCCAAATCAGTGTTTTCGGTCACGGGTCACAACCCATGCCGAATTGATCGAAATAGTACAGTACACGGTATTCCATCCTCCATGCACAAACCTGGCATCCAAACAAGTATCTATCCCTGTAATGGGCAAATGGCCCACTTCCTAATGTGGCCCACTAGGTAGTCGCAGATAATACCTAACATTCCACACAAAAAAAAAAAAAGAGCGCGTGTTCATTTCTGCCGCAAACCCACGCTGAATTCAACCGAACACCGTGGCGCATTCAGTCCTGCGCTGATACGGTCCATGATCTTGAAAGATTGATGGCCGGGGCTTTAAGACGTACGTCGTCCTTCTGTTGTCCTCCCTATCTGCCACGCTCTCCCTTACTCTCACAGGATCTCGGCTCGGAGGCCTCTAAGGGCTCGTTTCCACCCTTTAGGAATTTCCTTTTGCGTAACGCCGCTCCGCCCGTACGTTCGAATTCCAAAATTCGTACGGGGGTGTAACGCGTAACAGCCCCTGTCGAATTGAATTGAATGGTACAGTACATCTAACTAGCTTCAAGTTTCCGCACTACTCCCTCGCAGGAGCCAAGGATCGTGAAGATGGAACAACAAATTTACGGGGATCCGAGAAACCCGACTCGTTCAGATTTATTCAAGGTCCTAAGTAATCGATCTAGGTCTGACGGTCATGGCAAGTGTATCACATCATTTCACTTTTTTTGTTCCAGTTATTTGCATGCTTGCCGCAACTTTATTGAACAGGCACGGACTCACACCAGACCCTTATCTCTGCTGGGACCCAGGTACGTACGGTCTCCACGCCAAGTCTTCCCAAGACCAATATATCTCAATTTTTATCAGTTTGTCATTCATTTGCGCATCGGAGGTTCCGTAAAATCTGTTCCACGCAAGGTGCCGACAGCCAAGTAAATTCGGCTTTGAAGACAAGTATGGCGAGAAGCTGTCGCACTCCCGTCCAGAAAGCGGGAACACATCGCGACCATTTATTCTTCCATTGCTACTGGCGCATTCGGCCCGTCGAAGGCACATGTAACAACAGCTGACCTTCGGGTAGGTTCTCAGTCCAATTCCAGCCTCTGCAACCGCAATGAAGTTCACCAAATTGTTCTTCTCCCTTGCACTCGTTGCAGTAGCCGCCACCGCGACCAGTATTCCAATACACTGTTCTCGCGACCTTCAATCCATCGAGGCACCCTGCGGCTGCCACCCCACCGGCAATGGATACCTGTAGTATTCTTTCGCTTTGGGAGATTTGGTATTGCTGATGAACGTCCGGCACAGCCTGAGGCTGAGGGAAGCCCCGACTGAGGCTTCAGTGACTATTGCCTGAAGTGGAAGAAAGATTCGGGGAAATTCGAAAAAGAGTGTTCAGCTGTTGGGAGTAAGTTGTACGATGTGAATGGAAATTCATATGTTGGGGATGTCGTCTGCTCTGCTTATTCCTGCACATTCCCGTCTGAAGAATGTCACGAGCCGATTTGTTTTTCCTGGATGTTTTTTTCTTCATACATGGAGACTAGATATTTTCATTCTACCGCTTCAATGTTCAAATCCGGATGAGGTCTGAGCATCAAATATATCGTGCTGACTGCATAATCCGAACCTAGATCGTAGACCATCGGTCCTCATTCCTATGGCATTCCTCCAACCGTCGCGTTCAACCTTGGGTACAGTGATGTGGTATTTGGGTGGCCCAAACTACGCGCCACGCTCATGATATTCATCTTCCAGAAAACGGAAATCTGACGTCCTTGCGAGTCCACAAATCCCAATGACGTCGTAGACTCAGTAAAAATATCTCTTCTTTGGGAAACTCACGACATTCAAAGCTAAGGTGATTGATGAATGGCGTCGACAGTTGTATTTCCAGAGGAGATTGACTTGATAAGGCCATGCAAAATGCAGGGAATCATCAACGATGTCAATTATCCTGGTGTTCAACTCAGTTTCTAATCTCCCGTGGAGGTTAGGTTTGCCTATCCCGTCAAGGGGCCGTCAAAGCGCTCCACAACCCCATCCTTGTTCCTGGATAGATGCTACGAGACCATCCTGGCAGTGGCATAATAAGTTGAATCTTACCTTCTCGCTCAGCGGCGACATCACCGTCATTTGCAATCTCCCCGAGACGCAGTGGAGTGCGTAAACGTTTCCATCAGTCTCTTTGAACTTCAGCACTAAAACCTTCCTATTTATTAGATGGCCTCGTCGCTCTCAACTGTGTTCCAATCACCCTCTGAGCGTGTCGGAATAGTTGGTTCTCCTGTCGCGAATCTAGTTCTTAGTTCTGGATGTTGAATCTTCTGCACCGGGCTCTGATTTGTGTTTAATGTCGCAAATCGTTTGTTCTTGATTCTATTCACACTGCCCGAAGACTCTGATGGATAAGAGTGTAATTGGTGGATTTTGGTGCGTGGCTCAACAACGTAAACAAAGCATTCGTCTGCAATGTTATTGACGGTTGCTCACGTCGAATTTCCTTACATCCATTTAAGCCGTGAACGGCTATTTCGCTGTCCCGTACTCGTCCTGCATATTTGGTCGGCGGAAGGTGCGACGGTGTCGATGGAATGGGTTACTCGGGTGGTCATAGATGCAGCGACTACCTTCACAAAGCCCAGAATGTGATAATCATGCGGGCAAGCAAATTAGATTCATTCAGTGTCACAGACAAACACCAACGAGCCTTTGAACAAGTATGCCCAACTACCTGAAACTCGTCCTTGCACAGAATAACTTTAGAAGCGGAAATAGTGGCTCCACAATATTCAATCTCTGAGCCACCCTATTCAAGTTCTGAAAGTGTTCCCAACATATTCCTGAGTTGTTGGGAATAGTCTCAAATGCACCATCTTTCCCTTGATACCGCGATCCCGGACCTCATATAGGTATCCCATCAATATAAGGAATAGAGACGTGGGGTATTTCGTCCCTCAAGATACAAGTCACATCATCATGAAATATAGGTACGGAATTAGTCCACCTTTGGGGCAGTGTCTGAAATGTGGTATAGTCCCACAAGCTTTCCAATATATCATGGTGATCATACCCCCAGTATAAGTTGAATACAGCCCCACAAGCCCTTCCAGCGAAGTGGCTCGCCAATTCGTCCGTTGCTGGAGGTAACCCAGAATGCATTATAATAACTGCATTCAGGGGTTCCAACGGATGAACCAATCTAATACTTTTGCCATCTTTTTTCAAGACACCAAAGAACTTTGATTCATACGAAGAATCGGACAGCTCATAGACTCCTGCGTCGATCTTCTTCTTAATAACCTTGCAGAATTCTTCCAGTTGACGACACGGTATGGGAGTAGATCGCTCTACCCATACTTTATGTCCAACTATGGGAATTTCTACAGGCAGGAAGAAGTTGTGGCACCAAGATCCCCTCTCCGAATCATCCCAGGCGAAAGCATCATTATGGACGCTCATGAACTCATGCATGAGCTTACGCTCCTTGGACCATAGAAAGGGTTCCCTGTGGATCTTATCTATACCCTCCTTCCTCTCTTCAGTATAACGTCCGGTCGGAATAAAGTTTCCGGGATTAGTGGATAATTTCGGGAGTCCTTCTAGAGGATTGCCCATTATTTCCCGTTTAATCCAGTATTTCTCCGGTACCTCTGTGTATACTGTACAAGTTTTCAAAGCAACCGGCTTATATTTCTTGCCAGCGAAAACGTGTAGAACGTGTATTTCTTGATCTGGTATGGGGTCACCAGAATCAGAACTGTCAAAACCTTGTACAGTACAACAAAAACACTATTTCTTTGCGCTTGCCTCATACCATCTCCCCTTACTCCGGGCTTGCATTTTCTTGTCCTTCTTATTCCGCTCAATTCCTGGTAGCTGTTCTGGGGACAAAGCTTCCAAGAAATAAACTTTACAAGTTGGCGGGGAGTTGAATCCCCAATCTAGGCTGAACTGAAACGCATACTCTTGGAGTAGCTGCGCTGCTGGCTCATCCTCGTGCAAGGCTTCGTCCGCTTTCGAAGCCAAGAGGTATAGAGTTTTAGTTTCATCGGCAGAAAACCCCTCGTTATTTGCCTGAGCGGAATAACCCTCTATTTGCATTTCACTGTTCTCGTCAAACCCAAATTTCATGGCAATTGTCAGCCGTCCGGCTCCGGCCCATCACACTGCCCCGCTTCCTCGTCCGATCCTTCGTCCAGAGTCCCCTCATCCAGCCTTGCCCATTCATCCGACCTTCCATCCGGAACCCCCGCCCAGGCCGCGCCTCCACCCGGAACGTCGCCCCCTGTCCCTCCGGACTCCGTTCCCCTTCGCCCCCCTTTGTCCGGCCGCTCACACTGGAACGCACTATGTGATCAGGCCCGAGACCACTGCCGATCACTTCGGACACGTGCTACTGGCTAGTACCTATTTGTTATATAAACCTCACCTAGCATGGGAATCCTTATCCTTTTGTCTCTTCGGATTCTCCCGCTAGGTGCATATTCCTAGACTCTGTATTTGATCGCCAACACCACCCGTTCAAGCTCATGGCATGAAAGGTCCTATATCTTGAAACACCAGAATGGACCCTTGTTGTACACCAACAAGGCTGGACTGATTCAGAGGTAGGTTGCATTGCTAGGCTTTCATATCATGATTGTCTTTGGCATCGCTCCATCTGTTCCAATTGAGGCTGGTCAACACTGCAATATATGTCAACTATCCATCGTGATGTGCTTTTTCACCAACTTCTTCGTGCCTTGACGAAATGATCTGCCCATCGAACCAGTACACCAATGACTCCCGGAGATCTTCCGACCTTGATACATCTCAGCCCTATATAGTTGGGACGCGCTAGAGAGGATGGTAATAGAGCGAGGGAAAATGCAATCTGTGGTGAATTGGATCCTACATCGCAGTACACTGGGAAAGAAGAGGAGAATAGGCCCATTCTTGATATCTCTGCGAGTCAGTTCAAAAGCAGTGATCACTCCGGCATTATTGAATAATGCGGAAGCAGGCAAGCAGAACGAGTCTGAAGATGGACAGAGGAAGTGGCGTACCCAGATCCACAGCGGTAAACAGTAAGTGGAATGCAAGAGTCTCTAGTCTATTCGGATACTGTACCATTTCGACCAAGTGTTCAAGTAATGCGTAACAGCGAGTTTTTTTGAGGCCTTTAAAAATCACCACAATTCAAAAGAAAAATTTTTGGCCATCTCGGTGTATAAAAAATCCAAAATTAATGTCGTGGTACAGTAAACGGGATCCCAACTGTGCAACGATCACCGCACCGCATATCAACAGCACCGAAGCTGTGATCAACGCAATACTGTGGGATTTTAATGCCCAAGGTATTCGCAGGTATCGGGATGCACCAACAGTGTCCTCGGGTTTGCATGGATACACCAATGGCTTCTCCCGATGAGTATATGAGAGGTCGGAACAGACGATCATGCCAATGCCTGTCATTTCATGCTCACCCCCATACTCGTTGACATTTCCTCTGAACTGAATTCCTGAACTGCATGCGCAACATCTATGGAGCTCGTTCGTATATATACGAGCAGATATTCGACAAGCTCCCCCATCCTCTCACACTTGTTCACTATGAAGTTTCCCCTATTCACCAGTCTACTGGCGTTGATTGCCATTTTTGATCTTCCCAGCATTCCTACGGGTAGGAGGCGCCACTGCTGTCCCTGTCCCTCGTTGACGCTGTGGCCAGTCGCAGGACGTCCCGTAGTTGTGTATTCCATGCCCACCAAAGTGGTAAAGATTGGGGCGGCGACAACTGTGCTACCGGCCCGCTCGCCCCAGCAATCTGACGGCGGGTTTCATCCCTGGCCTGCGCCTGTGCCTGTGCCTTCTTAAAGTACGCTCTCCTGCCAAAAAATATTGACTCTACTAATCGAATGCTAGAATCAATATTTGCCAAGACCATAGGTGCGGGAATGGACTATCTCAGATGTATGGCCAGTGGGCACAGTTGTAATATTTGTTGAAATCACTCGTTTGAGATGGGATTCTATCCAGCGCTGCACGACAAAATACTACTGAGTGACGAGAGGTCCCAGAGACATGAGAGGCTGCTTAAATAACGGCGGTGTGCTCTGACCTGCAAGTTTTCTAATGCGGGGTTGGTCGGAGAAGTCGTTGCTTATTGAGAATATCCGTAGACGTAGAGGGCAGCTTGATAATGAGGGAGCGTCTCACAGTACGCCCGTATCCTAGGATGTTCACCCGTCGATCTGTGACACACTGAACGCAAGCCAATCGGATTCTCTACCAGACACTGAGGCGACTCTAATCAATTATCTTCCTCCGAATCCGCTTTACCATGAAGCTCTATGACTTTTGCTTAAACAATCCACGTTGAGACACTACTCCTGGATTAAATCAGTGATGAATTAAAGATGCCAAGGTCAGAGGCAATGAGGATGCTGAATACAACGTGGCCATTTGAGGGGGAGCCCGGGCAGTACATTTTTGCGCTGGACGTCTTCCATCGACTACACTGCCTCGTTCGGAACCCTCCCTCCCTTTCATTTTTTCGAAAGGCTAACGGTTGTACCGTAGGACGTGCTTCGCAAAGAAGTACACCGAGACTACGGGTATAAACGTGCACCCATGAGCCATATTCGGCACTGTATTGGTGCCGTTCGACAAGCGCTGATGTGTTCCGCTGATATCAGTCCGATCGTATGGCAATGGTCGGAGGAGCAGCAGAAAGTTGAACGGAGAGACGATATACTCCACGTTTGTCGGGATTTTGATCAGATCCGGGGTTGGGCTAGTGAACGTACCTGAGAAGCGACAGAGTCAGATTTCCACGTTCATCGGAAAAACAACTCCGCTGCTGCAGTCGTGTCCAAATAGTTGCAAGGTTTAAGGAGAAAATAAATGCATGGTCATTTGTACCGGATGATATTCTTATTCTTCAGCCCACAAGTGGTTATCGTGCATTGTTGAAACCAAGCCTGGCCCTGCGACCTTGCTTGGTTTGAACTTTGGGGAACGGGATACAATTGCCTTAACAGTCCGAGTCCTTGCACCTCCGAGCTGGAAGATCGGAATGAATCATTACTAGCGGTGTATTCGAGCTGTTGCTGGTGGGAAATGGTGAAATTAATACTATCGTCAATGTTGAAGGGGAGGGAAAGTCTGCGAGCAGGGCCCGATTGGGGATCGGACGGGCGTTCAACGTTGTGTTAATCACCAGGGTTTGACAGAGATATATCTCATGAGATCCAGCTTCTAGCATTGTTCGAGTTGAAAGGAGGTTGAGGGTTCGAAGGAATAAGGCGGAAAGACCTTAACCAAGCTGAAAGATGGTGACGGCAAGAGACAAGGGTTGGACCTTGAAATTAAACAACAATTAACTCGTGCACAGCCACGTCCCTTTTCTGCCTTTCCGCTTGCTTTCCCCTCTACAGTGCACCCGGAGTCCCGGAACACTCCTCGTAAGGCTCCAACCGTTTTCGTTTGAAAACGGTTTCAAACGGTTATAACCGTTTTTATTTTCATTTAGTTTGACCGCCGGTCCAAACGGTTTATAAACCGTTTTCAAACGGTTCAAACGGTTTCCTCCGCACGGTGCCGAACATTGGCCGACTCCGCGCAAATTATCACTGACTCCCAGTGATTTCGTCATTGTCGGCCGCACACCTCCAGTCACCGAAACTTGACCGAAGCAACATCTGCGCATACCAACAATTCGTCTGCTTATAAGTGTGATCCAAGGTGACTGTACGCATCTGATCCCACTGTTTTTTTTCACCATGAGCGATCAGCTAGATCCCATCCCAAAGCCCCATCCCTCCCGCTTTCGAATTGCATCAAGTCGCCTGACTGATGCTTCCAATAGCGAGGCACCTAGTGCTGCACATCAGCTTCTTATCAAGAACACCCAGGCACGTCGTAATGGCGGTAGGCAAATGACCTGCCACGCCCGACAGAATACTTACGCCATATCCCAAGCGGAAACCATCCTGGTGCGTATTGATAGCATAGCTAATCTCGCGTCCCTCCTGCCCACCATGGTTGCAGAGGGGACCGAGGACAACGAAATCTTCCGCGTCATCACAACAATTCAAGGTCCCGGCGGTGTCGCGTCCACCTTCAATCGGTGTTTCGGGATCCTTTTCAAAGAGGATGCGCAATGCCGTGTGAACAACCGTCTACACCTTATCAGCATTCCTGGAGCGCGCGTTATTGGCCTGTGTCAAGGGGTAGCTAGTTGGATGTTTGTAACCTCCGATGTTTTTTGAGCCCCCAAAAAATACCATTTTAAATGGTTTTCAAACGGTTTTAAACGGTTTTATTACCGTTTCCATTTGATTTGATGCGATCTTCAAACGGAAACTAAATGGTTGGAGCCTTAAAGTCTCCTCGACAAAGGCGAAGGATCTGGGAGTCCTTCTCTCGAGTCGAAATAGATCGAGACTTATGCGCGTGGTAGACAGGGTATAACCCAAGTAAGGCTGGCTAAAATTATGATTATATTTTATTATATTCCATTATAATCTCAAAATTATGATTAAATATGCTGTGGCCATAATTTTAAGCTTTAAGATTACTGAGGATTATATTAGATTACAGTACGATTATATTATGATATGACCCTTGTATTTAATCATAATATTAGGACCTGGCTAAGTTTGGGAAATCTATTGATTACAGCCATATTTAGCAGGGTAGACCACCTCTAGCGAAATTCCACTCTCAGATATGCTCAGTACCTCATAGACTGCACATTTTGACCAAATTATTCTGATGGTTGGTCCATAATTGTACCACATAGCCCATGTGATATTGGTTCATATTACGGCAAAATCAATGTTCCAGCAAGATATATGGTAAATTCATCTGTCAGTCAGCTTGAACTATCAGAAATGGTTGCACCACTGCAGAATCAATAAAGCTTACTGCTAGCCCCAATCAAACTATCAAAGAAGGTACTGTAATCAAGAGAGAACAAACCAAAGACACAGTCAGAGTTTTGCACCACTCTTCCCAATCACTTGTAGAGCAGAATGCAATGAGTTTGGCATAAAAGTGGTCTTCACAGAAGGTGCAAATTTATGTTGCAAAAAATGGATTAAAATGGATTAAATATAATTAAATATGATTACATTGCAATTACATTAGATTATGATACCATTACGATTAGATACAGGCCAAAACCTCAAGATTATATTACGATTACAGTACATTATGGCTGGAGACCATATTTAATCATAATGTTCCAGCCTTAAACCCAAGACTACGGTCCACGACCAAGAGCAAGACGAAGACGAAGACGGCGCTCCCCGTGTCGGTCAACTGGGAGATGATGATGAGGAGTAGATAACCAGGAGTAGGATCGGGATCGAGATGCGGGTGGGGATGAGGATGGCACCCTTATCAGCGGATATGGCGGGACGTGCGCATTTGCTCTTCTCTCCCTCTCCCTTTTTTTCATCCGCTCCGCTAATGCCGAATGCCCAGGCCTTCCTTCTCTCTGTTTGTGCATAACTTCCATCTGCTCTGAAACTGTTCGCGAGATTCGATCTTGAACTGCACCTACATCTCAAAATTAGAAGTTTAAGCTGGACTCTATTTGAAATTTCTGACAAAGCGCAATACGTTCTCTCAAAATATCTCAGCATCAACGTATCTCAGCGGCTTACCGGATTTATTCTCCACGAAGATGCGTCGATTCTTGGTAATCTTTGGGACTCCAGACTACCCGAAAGACGCACTATCCGAAGTCCGGGACGCTGTCCGGATAATTAAACGAGCGGCGCCGCTTGCATTGGTGGATGTGTCCGACCATCAACATTGCGTATTTCGCGGTGTTTACATGCTCGACCAGAGCGCTTTCCGCAGTTTCTTGGGCCCTGCCACTCAACGGATGAGCTTGGGCGGTTTTTATTGCTCGATTGAATGGATCCTCGTTGCAGGCACTACGGTTTCTATCGCGCTCTCCATCCTCGGAAATCTCCTGGCACGGCAATTCACTCAAACCCGAGGTGCGGCCGCGGCTGCATTATTTCGTCGTCATCTTCCCGCAGTGCTTTGCACTAATGCACCTACGCAGTGAGTCAGGTACTCGGGTGTGCAGGCATTCTACCTCACTCGGCCCTTTTCGCTAACATTCGAGCGCATGTGCGTGCTGCAGGACGATGGCGTATTTCGGTGGGTGTTCCGACTGATTGATGTTCCTAGGGAAGACCCGGTCGGAGTTTCGATCCCAGCTGCTGCGTCGACTGGGTGGGATCGGCCCAGGCTCGGGGGAGTTTGTTCAATGTCGCATTACTACTGCCATGGACGGATTTTCGGAGTAAATAACTACTGATACTCGTTAAACTCGGGCACCCCACCAGTCACCGCGAGCTTCAAGAAATCCAGCTTGTACCTCCGGCATTCCAAATGCCACGAGATGTACCCGTCTCGCCATCCTCTCCACTGCATCGCGATCTCGATATCCGTCTCATCGATATCGTTCAGACCCGACTCGCCCCGCAGTTTTCTTTCGCACTCGTCCAATCGGAGCAGTCCATCTATCCGATGTGTGGCCTCTCTGATTTCATCGCAAAGAAGACGGAGCGTGTCGTAGCACGTCCATTCTCCATCAACGCCGTTGCTACGTACTCCTGAGGACGTGAGGGACCGTGTTCGGAGATGAATTAAATTGTACGTTTCTCCTGCAATCTCTTCTTTGTGAAATGACATAACATCATTGACGACCTCCTACAGGAAGACCATATCAGAAATTTCCAGACACATTCGGACTGCCACCCACAACGTAGAACGCCAAGTCCGGGATAGCTTTCATGTATCGCGTCACAGGTAAACATTGTTCCTTGGTCGCTTTGAACACCCCTGCGGCGTATGCCTCGGCTGCCCCAGTCTTTGAGCGCAAGTAGTGAGGACTGGAGAACGGTAAAACCAGTAAGAATGACAAGCTAACTTGAAGGAGTCGAATACTCACAATTTCAATGCAAAGCCGTCTTCATCCATCAACCTGCGTAGTTGAACCCCAGTGAAAAGTCGGTGGGATTGAGTGGTATCTAGAGTGAAGAAATGAGGACTAGACAAATCTTCTCATTTAAACTCATCTTATTGCCATACTGTCACAAATTACTGTTAATCACTGAGATGTATTGAGATGAACTGAAGGATGCCTCATTTCTTCTCACTTCATCACGTTTGCTTACTGCCAATTGTATTTTTCTGGCAATAAGATGAGTTTAAATGAGAAGATTTGTCTAGTCCTCATTTCTTCACTCTAAATACCATTCAATCCCACCGACTTTTCACTGGGGTTGAACAGGGTTGGTGGTTGCTGCTTGCTTGCGCTGATGGTTTGCTTTCAGTTGAGAGGATGGGCAAAGAGTGTAGGTGAATCCCACATCAGCACTCACACCAAAAAAAGCAAAATATCAGTGTGGACTTATACGTGAATTTATTTCCCAAAAATCTATACGCGAATCAGCCGCATTGGATTCGGGTAGAATCATCGAACCTGATTCTCGAATAGAAATGGTGATGATCAAGACAAAAATCAGCTGCAAAGAAACGGTGCGTATAGTGAGGGCTGAAATTTTAATTGATTCTCGCCAAATCAATCGGAGTTTCAGACAACAAGAAACAAAGGCTTTCGGCAGCGCTGAAATGCCTGCTGAAATTTCTATTTTCAGCATGCGTTTCTCCGCAACTGAAACTGGGAGCTTCAGCCGGGCTGAAACAGCTATTGAAAGACAGCCTTTCAACGGCGCTTTCAGTCTTGCCGAATCGGCTAATTTCGGCTACGCTGAAAGTACCATTGAAACCTTTGCTTTCAATGTTGCTTTCAATGCTGCTGAATGCATGGATTTCCGCCGCGCTGAAATTCGCGCTGAAACGCGGCGATTCTACGAACCCGCGGGTGTACCCAAGGGTACACCTGTGGGTTCACCCCGAAGGTCGCGAGTCATTTATGCAGACACCAAAAATAATAATTTATAATTACGGTATTTCATATGCAAATGAAGGAAAGCAATAATACAGGGAAGGGATCATAGGGTAGGCATGTAAGTAGGAGACCATATAATAAATGAAACATAGCCAGATGATTGAGAAGGCGAGGCGTCTCTCCCTCATCGCGATATGGGGTTTGAGGGTCGGCACTTTAGTATTGACCTTGAGCAACTACATGTGCACCGCGTGCCCGTGTGCTGGCTTCACAACGCCGACAAGCCAGAAGCGTTGGGGGACTTGACCGGGGAGGAGAACCGGTGGTGCATGGCTCCGGTCTCGTTCCAAAGCCTGGCAAGCTCGACGGACTGAAGATCGATACGGCCGACGAGGCACGTTGGCGGCGAGGGCGAGGAGCGCGCCGAGGCGGGTGGGCCGCGGCCACGGAAAGTCAGCACGGCGTCGTGGTCGGGGTACGTGTCGCCTACTGTCGCCAGTCGGGAACGGAGTATTACTGGGGGTGCGGGTGCGGGTGCGATGGAGAGACGGGGACGGGACGGAGGTGAGTTTGATTTATTTTTCTCGCTGACGCCCGTTGGGAACAGCATCGGCTCCTGCAGCCTCACCGTGCGCCCTTGCGCCCTTGCGCCTGAGTCCGAGCCCTCCGGCTCAATCGTGCTCATCTACGCGTTGATACCGTATACGTGCCCGCTTTGAAGACGCGCGGATAAAATTCCGGGAAGGTGGTCAGCGGGCGGTAGAGCGATGGGTACTCCACGGCGGGCAGATGCGGAACGGCGTGTGAGAGACGCGGGCGGGTGTGGAGGACAGGCATGGGCGTGGCACCGAGGCTGCTCGATGCAGGTTAGGTGCCACGGAGGAGGACGTTGTGGCCATGGTGGCCGCGCGAATACTGCTGGGCGAGGTTGGCGAATGGACGCAGAAGCAGAAGCAGAGGCAGGCGGCTGGGAGCCTGGAGGAGACAAGGCTCTGCTCTCTTGAGAAAGGTTCAAGAGTGAGGGGCTTTGCGTCTGCGAGTGGGAAACGGAAGCAAGTGCGGCGCGGGCGGGAGCCGTGCGGTTGGGTGCCAGGGAGGTGCGAGGGGAGGTACGAGTCCGCGGTTGGGGTTGAGCGTTGTCGGGGCGGGTTGCGGGTGTGGGTGTGGGTGTGGCGCTGCCGAGGGAAGGAGCCGGTGTGAGTGCGAGTGCGGGTGTGATAGGGTAAAGGGCACAGTGAGGGCGGGTGCAAGCGAGTTCTGTTCGAGTGTCGTGCAGGTGTTAGGGAAGGAAATCAAGGGTGCGGGGGAGGGTCCATGTCGACCTCGGTCGCAGATCTCTTGGGTGGAGTCGGGTGTGGACGGCCGCGACTCGTCCGAGTCGCTGCTCGCCTGTGGGGGTTCGTCCTCGTCGTCAGACGACTCGAAGAACGCGGACGAGTCAGGTGTAGGCGAGGGAGGGGCAGGAGTGCTCGGTGACAGCGCGTCGCTGAGCGCAGGGGACTGGAGCGGGTGCGCCGTCGGGGTAGGGGATATCAGATCCTTGTCCGCATCGCCTTCCGCCTCAATCGCCTCCTCTTCCGGCGCGTCGCCGTACGGGAAAAACGTCTGGTCGTCGACGAGCTCGAGCCTCCCGCCGGGTGCAAGCACGGGGGCCACATCCCTCAACCCATCCTCCCACTTTGCCATCGAGATGCACGGCGACATATTCGCCATGCGAACTGCCTGTCAGGAAATGGCAGGGACGAGCCAACGGACGAGACCCTCACGGTAGGTGGTGCTGACCAGAAGCAGCGGGTCGTAGCGGTACACGAAAAAAATCTTTGTATAGATCGAGTCAAAAACCATAAATGTGGGCTAAGGGCAACCAAATGGGGTCTCGCCATCTACAAAACGGGTCAGCGACGATGAAAAACCAGGTATTGAGTCCGTACCTATTTCCTAGCTGCGGAATCGACGGGTAATCCAGTTTTTCGCCCGCGCATACGCCTTGCGGAGGCGTCCCAAGGTTCCGGTGTCCGGTTGCTCATCGACTAGAAGAGACATGACGGTGTTGTCGTGGGTCTGGAATGACATGAGAAGGAGGAGGGAAGAGAGAAAGAGAGGACGCACCAAAGACGCGTCGATCATTGGTCCCATCCCCGCAGTCACTACATTTTCCAGCTGGTCGACAAGGGAGTTGCTGGTGCCTTGGACGACGACGTCCTCGTACGAAGGTGGATGCTCGTAAGCAGGTGGCGGTCCTTCGGGCGTCGGGAAAGGGTCCTTCCTCGAATATGGAGGGGCGGGTTCTTGGATTCCGTCAAGATCCATGAAGAGGTAGGGGATCGAGTGGTTGTGAAAGCGTAGAGGCTTGTAGACGTGTGAGGGAAACGAGACGCAAGGTCGACGATGGAGGAAGATGGGTTGTGGACTTCGCCGCAGAACGTGCGGTGATCACGTGATCTGTCCCGCCCTGTGACAACCCGCGACGTGTCTGGCGTCCAAACCGATGCACACGCGAGCTGTAAACCATTTCCCGCATGTCGCCCGTGTCCTCACTTGGGCGCATCGGGAGCGGCGCTTGCGAATACGACAAAGTTGGGTCGAGGGACAGGGACCCGCGACGGGCACCGTAGTTCGCGGTATTTTAAGGGGATTCGGTGCTGGGATATGTTGGCAGGGAGGTGAATATACTGAAAGTTTTCGTAAATCTAAATCCTCCGTCGATTTTTAATGCATCGGAGACTTACTCGTCGGCTAAAAAAAAAAAAAAATCGAGCTTGGGCATAGATCTCGGGGGAACAAATCGAGCTTTGGCCTAGATCTCAGTGACGATGGTACAGTGGATCCTGTGGGTTCATGAGCACTGGATGAAACAAGGAAAATAATTCGACCAACATTTGAGAATGACACGATAAGAGGCGGCAAGCCCAGAGAGGCGAGTAAGATCCAGAAACACTGCGGCAAGGGCTGGACTTTGAAATTGCTGCGATGGCCTTTCACGAAGGACATTTGCCCTCGAAAATGGGCTGTTGCTCGCAAACTGCAGGCCAGAGTTCGGCGGCGGTGCGATTGGTGCGATTGAGGGCCTTTTCTGTCGTTGGACATCGGAAAGTAGACAGAGAGAAACCAGAGCCGCCAAAACGCCATTGGGCCTCGACGACGACCGCCGAGTCCGCAATCCACGGTCACGACCAAATCTCAGCTACCCGCCGAGCTTCGGTCACCGTGTCTCCAAGCCTTTCACGAAGGCCTTGCCCTCGAAATAGCTCGACGGTCGCACACGCGCACGCCACACCGAGTTCTGCAGGGCTTGCCTGTCAGAGCTCGGTGGCGGGGTGATTTTTCGGTGGTGGTGCCATTGAATATGCTACAAGCCACGGAAGCCTTTCACGAAGGCCTTGCCCTCGAGATAGCTCGGTAGTCACTCGCCACACCGAGTTCTGCAGGGCTTGCCTGCTAGAGCTCGGTGGTGGGCGGTGACAAGACGGTTGCGCACTGCCAGTCACATTGACTCACAAAGAGTCTGAGTCATGGGTCACGAGACCCTTTTTTTTTTTTTCACTCTTGACGATTATTTGGATTTGCGGATATATTTCGTATGATACAGATTTCGTAGATACAGATTTCGTAGATACAGATTTCGTAGATACGCAGAAAATTTTCAAGACCGTTGAGAGCCACTATGAATTTATCAATGTGCACCAAGAACTGAGACGGCTCAGAAAGAGCAGGGTGAATGTAGACACTGAAACATCGTCGCGGAGATCTTTTCGTGCGAGGCCAGTGTGGGTCTCAAGTGCTTGTCGAACTTGATGTTGCTTTTCCACTGCACATTTGTCGACAAGCGGGCGGATTTCCCACTTTCGTATTGACCCCGCTTCTTCAGAAACCAGTCCTCGCACGCGGGTGACCACCATCCTGGATCTAGACCGCCTGATTGCCAGGCGGACGGTGTGGGCCACCATGAGATTTGTCGAGTTTGCTCGGATAGTCCTCCAGCGTTCAGGGAGACAACGATAGTCCCGTCTTTCCGTTGATCTGTTTTGCCTGTAACAATTGAGCCACAAATTACTTGCGCAAGGAACTGCTTCACATACCTGTCGCGATATGATAGACACCACAGAGGAGCTCGATTTCGCTCTGAGCGAGACCCTGGAACCAATAAGCATAATTCGACCGACGATTCCACAGGCAGTCGGCGAACTCGGGGATTCCTTGGTCGAAATTATGCAGGAGGTCGTCGAGGAATGTTTCTGGGCGAGCTAAACGGGCCACCAAGCCGCCGTACTGGAGTGCAATGAAGCCGCGGCGCCTATGAAGGAGCTGAAAGTTCAGCTGCGTCTGGTAACCGAAATAGTCGTCCACATCTGGCTCGTATGCCTCAGGCCGGAAGCCCAGACCGCCGAAGACATTTACAACTGGGCGATGGCGCGGAGGAGCGAGAGGCGACGGCTCGACGGTGGTACTGACCAGAGCGAGGCGAAACGACATCCCACGGGAGACTAATCGCTCGGCCACATCGTCAATGGTCGGACCCCAACGTTGGCGAAGGATTTCGAAAACATCCGTGGGTGATTCGATGAGCAGCACGCGACTGTTGATGAGCGGTTTCCCGCGCTCTCGAAGGACATAGTAGTTCACCCGCACCTCGTCGAGCATGTTTCCTGCCGTCAGCGGTCTCGACGTTTCATGCTGATTCCATAATTCCTCGTAGAGAAGGTCGAAATATCTATTCTCCAGTTGGGCGTAGGTCGGATTCTGATGGAAATCGAGCAGCTTTCTGTCGATCAGACCAACATGTTGAGCTTCCGGATCCATGCACTGGCCGAAAAATGTCTGCATGACCGGCAAGATTGTAGCTGTCGGTAGCCCAACCAGGTTCTGCACGGTTTTGACTGATGGAAGACGAGGGGGCACTCGCCAATGTTTCTCTCCGACCAAGCCGAAACGATGATACAGAGCCCTCTGGAGGATAGGGGTTTCATTGGTGATTGGCTGATACACGGGATCGTAGTTGGGATCGCCGGTCCGAATGGGCTGGTAGGCAAAGAGGGTCTTCTTGACCGTATTATTGGACGGGCCAAGGAGATCGGTGACCATTTCGACAGGATAAAGATGGCCGGCATCCTCCAAGAACTCTTCGTCCTCCTCAGGGTTCGGCGGGTCTTCGGGGCCCCATTTCACGCAGAGATCCCACTCGTCGCGGAAGCTATTGTAGCGGCGCTGAGAGGAGGAGTGCTCATCCCAGAGGTCTTCTTTCTCCTGTCCCGCTGGTCGTCGAATCCAATGGCCGTTGATTTTTTCCCAGACGTATACCCTTGCCTTCGATGGGCATGCTTTGCGCTGCGAATTTTTCTCCTTGGCCAGACGCGACTGACGTTGCCGATCCGTCTCGCGCGCCAGAGCCTGTGCGTCTGCCTTGGCGCGCCGTTCGAAAAAGGCTTCCATGGACTCGCCCTGTTTTTGATTCGAGTTGTGTACCACGGGGGGAAACTCGCCTGGCGGAGTGGGAGGACGCTGGGGGGGCTTGGACGGAGAGCGCACGGTTGGCTGACTCGGCTCATCCACATCCATCGCAGTGTCGTCAGCAAGCGGACGCCAGGCCGACGTCAGCGGATCTCGCTCATATGCGTGGAACTGCACAGCACCAGGCAGCGTCTGAAGATACTGGAGTTCTCTGTTGTCTGGGGCAAACTGCTGGAGATACGAAGGGGGCTGGGCTAAGATGGATCGAGGGAGAACCTCCCAGATAACGTATAGAGGGATCGAGGCTTTGGACTGCAAAATTGAGGAAACCAGCCACTCCATCCCCGTTGTCTTCAGCGGCGCAACGTTGTCTGGAGTACCAACACGGTATAACCCTCCAATACGCTCGACGGACCAATCAGCCGAAACGGATATTTTGAGCAGGTCGAGCCACTCTGGTCGCACACTCGTTTGCTCCATAACCTGCTCCCACCATGGACGAGGGTTGCGCGGTGTTTGTGGTCGATCTTCGACATACCAAATGGCCATCGAGATGAAGCCAAGCAGCGGAAGGAAATTGTTGCGAGTAGACCACGCCGCCCTTCGCGCCTCGAGTGGGGTTTTATATTGGCATCCGTAACATCGAAAGGATCCAGGGGCAAATTGCAGAGAATAATCTGGTGTAGGGACCCGTACGTGGGCCATCATCACAGTCCCGACTGTGCGCAGGCAGTCCTCAAGATTTTTCCAGGTCTCGGCAACGTCTGGTCGGAGTTCCCAGTCTCCGTCCTCGCGGTGGGTGATTGGAAGTTCCTGCCAGGTGTAATCCAGCACATCGAAAAGAGCGCCTCCCCAGGGCTCATATTTTGGAACGAAGAGCAAATACGGGAAATTGTCGGATGTGTAGCGCAGGGCGCGAGGTTTGAGGTTTATGGGGTGGTCGTCGATAGGGGGAGCGGTGAGAGGCGTTGGGGTGTCTAGAATGACATCTCGACTGCCATGGCTGACAGTGATGACACGCCCTGCAGACAGGTAATGTCCTTGAAGGCGGTAGGCGTACTAGAAAGCCGATACATGAGATTAATTTGTGAATGAATCGCAAACCACGTACCGGGACACTGGGAGACTCTGGCTCTTGCGGCACCTCAGGTTGGAGCTCTGCGGAGTTCTGGAGAGAAGTGGATTAATTAACACTGGATGCGGGAAAGAAGAAGTGTCGACCAACTTGAGACATGGGACCGAGGGGCGACGGGTTCGGGAAGTCAGAACAGCAATAGCACTAGTGCATTACACGGCGGATAGCAAGAGACTTGCCCTTGAAAGCGCCGGTGCAGAAAACCAGGAGAGAGCGCGTGCCGTTCGCGAAGGACGATGCCTTCGAAATGACGCGTTGGCTTGGAGCAGAGTGGTCGTTCGCAAAGGGCGGTGCCTTTGAAATGACCCACTGGCAAGTTTGAGGGCGGGAATGAGTTCTGGGGGACTTGCCCTCCAAAGCTCAGTGGCGGCAAGTTGCTGTGCCGCGTTGGGACAAGTGACGAGTCACGGGTCACAGGTCATCACGGGTTCCCGCCTTGAACTCGACGCATGTTGTAGGCAAGTCCTACTTCATGTATCTGGTTCATCGCAATCGTTTCTTGTGGGCAAGTCCTACTCGAGACGCTTACCCGCCGCCCAAGCACAACTATTTTCGCAATCTTTTCTTGTGGGCAAGCCCTGCTCGATGGACTGGACGCGAAACCCGCAGAAGGTCTCAATGCACGTTGTGGGCAGGTCCTGCTCCGTGCACCTGGATTTAACTCCAATATTATTCGCTCTCTGTAATCAAAATTTTCCTGTCTGGCGCAACCAAGTGAGCTAAACCAATATATTATTCACAAACGCAAATTCTAACGTGTCCTTCGACAACCTATCCCTAGAGTTCCCCATTCAGTACTGGGCCTAGTATCTCCCTTCCAACCTCTTGCGCTTCTGCTGTGATGTTCGCCGCTCCGCCGACAGTCGTACCTAGTAGACCTTGGAGGTTCTGAACCAGAAACCCGATGCAGCAGCAGGCGACGATGATCCTGATAAGATACAACCAAATCGTTTTCCAGAACGTGCTGGGCGTTGCCTCGGGCTCGGGCTCCAGCCGCTTCCACACACACAACTCCACATCGCCATCTTCGCTGCGCGTGGGTGCTGCAAACACGGTCGACACACCATCCACCTCGGCAGTCTGGTGTGTTCGCTGTTAGTGTGACACCGTGTCCATGAAAAAACCGCCACCTACCGCGACTGTCTGCACCCACTCTCCTGTTTCAGTGTCCAGTCTCTGCAGACGTTCCCCCATTTGCAGATTAAAAATGTACACCAAACCATGATCGCTTCCGCACACTACGGCCGTTGCGCCTTTGGCAAAGCGTACGTTTCGGATACGACCATAATCGCGCGTGGCGCTTATGAAGTACATCTTTACCTGCGTGTAGTCATGGTATCGCCATAGCGAAGGGCCGGTGAAGATGTCGTCAAAAAGGACTACTCCTTCTTTCCAATCGACTTGGGCGTCGCCGCTGGGTGTCGGTATTGAGCATGGTCGACCAAATATTTTGACAAGCGACACATACATTGGGCTCCCTACAGTCCATTCCTCGATGACTTCGCCTGTCTTCCCTCGCAGCTTGTAACTGCATTATCTGTGTCAGCGTTTTATTGGGAACCCACAGATAAACGAACACACATAGGCCCGGTGTGATTCTCGCCGAACAACAGTATGTCCTTGTCTTTGCTGCTGTCAAACCCAGCGAACGTAATGGCACGAGGCTCAAAGTCCTCGATTTTGCGGCTGAAAACCTTCGACATATGCACCCGGTTCGACTCATCCCGAATCGCGCCCCAAGCAACGACCCTGCCGCCAGAACTACAAATGATGAGACGATTGGTGCTTGCATCAAAGGCTATGCCCGTGATATCCTTGGGCTCGTCGATCTGGAAAGCGAATGTAAACCAATATATTATTCACAAACGCAAATTCTAACGTGTCCTTCGGCTCCTTATTTCAGAGCCCTAGCCATCCATGTCCGCGTCCTCATCATCCTCCTCACCATCATCATCCTCCTCACCATCAGAATCCTCCTCACCCTCAGCATCATCCTCACCCTCCGCATCTGCATCATTACCATCGTCCTCGCCCGGCACCCAATCCTCTTCCGGCGAGAAGCCGTTGAAATGGAAATCGACCAGCTTGAACGTGCGCTTCCGTATCCCCAGGGTCTCCTCGAACTCGTTGTCGATGGATTTCTGGGTCTTGATCCATTCGTCGTCATACAGATTGCGAACGAGTTTGGAGGGAGCGGCGGACTCTGAATCCTGTTTGATACGGACACGGTCGTACCCTCCGGTCCCCTTCTTCTTTCCGTGCGTGGAATAGTAGTCGACCATCCGCATGTACTTGGTCGCAATCGCTGCGCGCCAGTATTGCCGTCTGATAACAAACACTGTATTCTTTTTCTTCTCCCCTGCCTTGGTGAACGTCGTTCTGACGGTGTCGTCCTCTGAGGACATGCCTTCGTTCCCGAGTGCTTTGGTTACCTCGATTGCTTGCGCGAAAAGGCGCGCGGTCTGAGCATCCCCTTGGCTCAGTCTCAGGTTCCGCATCTTTTTGGCGACCTTCAGCCGCCGCATATTCTTCTACAAGCGTTTCAGTCCACAACCAGAACTCTGTACCACCGCATGCAAGCAACGTACCCTGGCTTTTCGCGAGTTCCCCTCTACTTCCAAGCGTCTGTCTTCCTCGTCCTCTTCCACGCGGGCTTTGACGTCGGCCGCCGTCTCGCCTCCGCACGTCTGATGGCGCCGCCATTCCTCATAGGCTCCCTTGAGGACGTTGAAATGTAGCGCTTGAAGATAATCTTTGGAAACGTCTGGCAAGTGCCCGAACTTTCGGTCGTCGCTCGCTCTGAGTACAAGAGTTTCCTCGACGAGCCGGGCGAGCAGGAGGCGATTCCAAAGGCAGTTTGTATATTCTTTGCCGAAGTAAAACTGAACCTCGTTGATGGGTGGGCGGATTTTACCTGCGGCACACAGCTTGACCGTGTCCAGCGTCACTGGATTGTAGTCTTTAAAGGCTTTTGCACTGTACAATCCAGTGGCCCCGCCGAAGACTGCGCGCGCCATACTCTATATCCAAGAGTTCGTCAAGACGCCTCCCC
Organism: Mycena galopus ATCC 62051; assembly: GCA_014925785.1. Lineage (NCBI taxonomy): Eukaryota > Fungi > Basidiomycota > Agaricomycetes > Agaricales > Mycenaceae > Mycena > Mycena galopus. The sequence goes on along the minus strand of WIQG01000211.1, from coordinate 5,743 downwards.
ATCGAGCAATAATTAGCTGCTCTCTCTCACCTTATAAAGTTTATCTTCGTGGCACGCCAGGCGCTCCTGTTCCTCCTGCCGCGCGATCTCGAGCTTATTTCTGCTTGCTAGCGGCGCCTTGCTCTTACTCTTCTTCTTCCTTTCCTCGTTCTTCATCTTCCCCAGTACCCACGCGTATGCAGCTTGTTGCAGGTCTTGCTCGTCCAGGGTTTCTTTGTCCTCGGAAGAATCGGGGTCGACTAGATGTTCTTGTGGGACGAGCAAGACGTTGGCGTCGTTTGCCATTTCGCGCCTTGCGTTCTGTAACAGTGTGCGGTCGCGAGCTGCTTGGGCCTCAGCCGAGCGGTACGGTGCATATCGCGAGCTCGACGCTGTCTGCGCCGAACGACCTGTCTGCGCTGGACCTGGACGAGTGGGCGCTGAATCTGGACGAGTGGGCGCTGAATCTGGACGAGTGGGCGCTGAATCTGGACGAGTGGGCGCTGAATCTGGACGAGTGGGCGCTGAACCTGGACGACTTCCGCGGGCCACGACAGCTGCGACCCTACTTTCATTTTGGCCCTGACGAGATAATGGTAAGTCCAGTCTTGTCTGCGTTATTGCAAGAACTTACTCGTTCTCTTTCCAGCTCCTTCTGGTGGTCCGCCTTCAGCTGCGCCTCCCGATCTTGCAGTTCCTTTGCAGCCTGGACTCTGTAAATTATCGCCGCGCCGTATTTCTAGGTGGCTGGGACTGACCTTCGCTTTCTGCGAACGCAAAACCTTCTCATTGTCCTCCTTGAGCTTCGCAAGGTCGGCCTGGTGGGATTGCCCAATGACATTTTGCATTTGGACATGGTCGTGGGCCTGGCGGTCGTTCGTCAAGCGCAAGGCTGGAGAGATGAGACGTGCTTACCGTCTGCGCCAATCCATTTATGACCTGGTCTCTATCGTCGAGCTGGAGGATTTGTTAGTACTTAAGCACCAGAGTGGATGCAGCCATCACTGACTTGTCTCTGCAGGTCCTGGACTGTCGCTTCGGTCACCTTCTTGGCTCGGTGTACGTCCTTCGCCTTGTTCTGCACGTACGCGATTTTATCCCTCTGATATTCTATTTCCCTTTCCCTGCCCCTCGGTGTTGACTGCGGCACTCTCGGATCTCCTCGTGACTCCTCTACAAGACGTCGTTTTCCACCCTGGTCCAATCAAAAGGGTCACTGATTGGTCTCCGTTAACCAAGAAAACCACGCACGTTCTCTTCGACTCTTCGGTTTGTGGCTGCTTGCATAGGTGGCATATTTGTGAAATCGAGGTGAGGCAAACCGGAACGCGGCCCGCTCGGACTCTGCAGAAAGCCAAATCCCGCCGCTTGCTGAGTTTGCTGGTGGTTGTCTATCGTTCGCGGCGCGCTCGGATCCCACTCCTGCGACAAACCAGACTGCTGGTTACCTCCCACTTGCGGCGTGCTCGGAGTCCACGCCTGTGGTGATGGTGCGCCAAATCCCGCCGCTTGCGGATGGTGGTTCCCGATCGGTGGACTCTGCGGCGAGCCAAATCCCGCCGCCTGCTGAGTTTGCTGGTGGTTGTCCATCGCTCGCGGGGTGCTCGGATCCCACTGCGATGGGACAAACTGCTGGTTCCCCCCCGTTTGCAGCACGCTCGGAGTCCACGCCTGCGAAGAGTCAAATCCCGCCGCTTGCTGATGGTGGTTCCCCATCTGCGCCCAGTTTGACTGCCCCTGAGGCCACCAGTACTGTCCGTGCGCCTGCGCCTGCGGCCACAAGTTGTTTTGCGGCTGCTGCATCTGCGCCATTGTGTTCGCGTTGTACGCAGCCATCCACTGCTGCTGCTGCGTTGGCATCATCGTGCTTGCGTTGTACGCAGGCATCTGCATCATCGTGCTCGCGTTATACGCGGGCATCTGCATCATCGTGCTTGCGTTGTACGCGGGCATCTGCATCCCCTGCGGCTGCTGCATCGTGCTTGTGTCGTACTGTGGCGCGTCGGGAACAGCATGCAAGACACTCCCGTAATTCGATTGGGATGGGGCGAATGGGTTAGGACTGTTCACAAACGATTCATATTGGGATAGGGTGGATGGGTTAGCCAACGATTCAAGTGATGGAGAGTGGCCGCTCGGCGGCTCAACCTCCATCGTCGGGTCGGGTGAATGTCTAAGGCCTCCCGGAACGAAGTAGTGGCTACTCTGAGAGGCATCGGTGGCCATATTGTCGGGTGGTCTGGAGAAGGTCGTCGAGTGGTCTGGAGAAGGTCGCTGAACTGACAGTTTGTGCTTGAAAGAGTTTGCTCTCTTTGTAAATGTAAATTACGAATATCTTCACAAAGTCCTTTCTTTGACAAACACGCGCATGATGATGAGAATGACCAAAAAAAATATAGCATTAATTATGTAGAGAACGAGGCAAGGGTGACCTGAAAGTACGCTCGACGAAGTGTCGCAGGAAGCCCACTGGTATGTTGTGAAGTGGGTCAGAAACGAGCATGCAGCTTGGGTCCCCCGCAACCTCGCCAGCTCAGACCAGCGGACACCGTATTCTACAAAATGTTCGTGATCCTCTGCGACTATCGGAGTGACCGCTCGCGCCTGATCCTGTGTTCCCTCTGGGCCCCGTGAACCTTGGTCAACATCGAGAGCGAGGGTCCGGAGTGCGGGAGCGACGTGGTTTGTCCGTATCTGCTCCTTGGGTAAGCCAACGAGATCAACAAGGAGGGACTCGGGATGGATGAATGCTGGATCTTCGCTGGCCGATTCCGGATTATCGCGGGGGACGCTACGCGCGGTTTCGAGAGCGATCTGTGAACCAAATGAGGTCGGATATAGTATATAGAAAAGAGAATTTCCGCACCGTCGTATCCTCTAGCTCAGCTTGATGAGCCCGCCATTCTTTTGCGGGAATCTCGTGCCAGGACTCTTCCGAGGCGCATATGCAAGCGTGCGCTGTCGAAGGCATGCTGCACTGAAAATACCAAGGGACTTTGAAAACACCAGTGCAGATGATAACGAGAGAGTGCGTGAAAGGAGGTGACGGGTTGACTGGAGCCAAGTGGCCTTTCGCAAAGGATGATGCCTTTGAAACGGACCACCGGCGAATTTGAGGGCAGGAAGGAGTTCTGCGGGGCTTGCCCGTCAAAGCTCAGTGGCGATGGTGAGACCCAATGAGTCACTGGTCACAAGTCATCACACACCAAAGTTTCGTTGACCAAAGATACATATATTATCCATTATAGTGAGGAGAAATTAATTATGGAGACGAAGAGACGAGGGAGTAGAGAGGGACACTCAACAAAAATCTAAACTAGAAAATCTATGTACAAAACACTATCGAAAGAGAAGAGTCGATTTATTTGGGGAAAGCGCGGGGACGAGTCACTACCAGCACCTTGGGCGGCACGATACGGTTCTCGTGCTGAAACGCAGCAAGGCATCGCCGGAAGGTAGGACTGTCAACAAAATACTTGAGTCAAGACTCGGTAAGACGACATGATTGAACGTACGAGTCGAATATATAGTCGACCATGCGGGCGTCGCGTCCCCGCATACTGATGGGTGAGTCTCCATCGGGGCCCGCCCCGAGCCGCATAAAACTGATGTCCCCGAACAGCTGGAAGACGCCGCCGTTGGGGATGGCTGCACCGTTGGGAACGGCCCCGGGGAAAGGAATGGCTCCAGCGTTGCCGGCGGTGGACGACAGGTTGACGGGTATGCTCTGCCCGCGTTTCGCGAAGACACGGAAGGGAGTCTCTTTGTTGCCGTGTCGCAACACGATTTTGAAATCGTGGATGTGGGTTTGAAGATCGTGATCGTTGAAGTTGTCCTCAATTCGAGGGAAGCGGGGGGAAGCGATGTGTGAAGTTTCGCAAAGCGTTCTGGTCCCGTGGAAGTAGGGGCGACGGGCCTTCAGGGACGTATAACGACGGCTCCACAAGGTACGCTCAACGTTCTATGCGAGCGTATCAACAAGGGAAGAATAACACGGCGGAAAAAGGAGTGCTGACCTTGCTTCCTAGCTTAATAGCTCGGGGGTTGCGGGTTTGGACCATCGTGGCTGACCGTGGCGGGCTCGGAAAGTGGAGAGGAAGACCGAAAAGGAGGGGCGAGCAGTCAGAGGGGTGGGGTAGTCGAAGGGGTCCCGCGGAGAGCTTTTGTAGGGCAGACAAAAGAGTACATTGCAAAGGGCGTGTTTGTTAGAACTCAAGTGGCGCGCTTTATGCTGACCCAGAACTTGACACGCGTAAAACAAACAGCAAGCCTTTGGATGACGTTGCAACAAACCCTTTGGATGGTCTTTGCCGAAGTGCACACGGTCTCGGGTCGGGTTGCAGGTCTTGGGTTGGGTTGCGGGTCTTGGGTTGCAGGTCAGCGAGCCAGGCGCATGGAGCGGGACTTGCCCGCAACACGGGCCCTGCCCGAGTGTCAGACCCAGGAGCATGAGGCAGGACTTGCCCACAACATGCAGTGGGCTTGACTTCATAGTCGCGGCGCTCAGCGCCGAGGGTGGTGCAGGTCGATGCTTGAGTGAAAGGTCGGTGACCCGTGTGACTTGAGACTCGATTTCCTAATCAAGACTCGAGTAGTAATTTTTTAAAAAGGTCCACTAAAATTCGATAAAACGAGCAAGAAAAATCTATTGGGTGGGATACAGAAAGATAAAACGAAACAACATCAAGGGAAAAGTGCATAGACGAGACATTGCGACTCTAAACTAACTCACTGCCCCCCATCGACCGGGTCTTCCGCAAGCTGAGCGGCGTGGCCTTCTTGTGGACCGTAGAAGAACTCGGGCGGGACACAGAACTGAAGGCCTTCTTCACCGCCATGTGTGCCGCCTGGTTTTTCTTCACGGTGGTACATTTGGTTTGATTGCGTTGACGGTCAAGCAGGTACGGGTGTGCAGGCCACCCGTCCGTTCGCGCAAACCAAGGATACGTTTCGCCCAACTTTGATAACGTTGTCACTTTTACCGTAAAAATTGGTGCAAAAAGCTCACCTTCTTGAAAAGTTCTTGGAGTTTATCTGGGTCCTGTTTCGTTAAGGTTTGATCCCTGACGAGCTTGGCCTTCGCAAGATTGTCGATCAAGTTCTGTCAATGCGATTCAGTGATCATGACGGTGTAAGTAGATGAGAAACGTACGCGGAACTCCAGGTACTTCTCTTCAGCCTCGTTACGGGTCCCCAGCTTGTACAGCTCCTCGATGAGGATCACAACATCCAGCTTCGTGGGAGCCTTCTTTGGTGGATTAATGACCTCTCCACCGCTGAGAGACCAACAACGAAGACGAGGCTGCGGGGAGAGACAAGTCGTTGGCTCCTCCGATTCCATCCTGTATTCCGACAACTCCGAGAGCGCCGAGGAGGCAGGCGATGGACAGCGTGAAGCCGAGGGCATAGGAACGTCTTCCGTCGCGGGGGCGGCGGCACCTGGTGCAGGAGCGGCGGCAGGTGGAGCAGGAGCGGCGGCGGCTGGAGCAGGGGCGGCGGCGGCGGCTGGAACGGGGGCGGCGGCAGCGGCTGGAGCGGGGGCGGTAGCAGCGGCTGGAGCGGGGGCGGCGGCAGCGGCTGGAGCGGGGGCGACGGCGGCGGCTGGAGCAGGGGCGGCGGCGGCGGCTGGAGCAGGGCGGCGGCGGCGGCTGGAGCAGGGGCGGCGGCAGCGGCAGCAGCTGGAGCGGCGGCAGCTGGAGCGAAAATACGACGAAAAATGGCGGGAGGGTCAAAGACCTCCGGATAGATGTTGGTGTAGAGCAAG